>JACEFZ010009291.1:937500-950000 GCA_014155875.1 Cepaea nemoralis | reverse complement strand
TAGGGTGTTGTTTGAACCAGGTGTTTCCTACAATCATTTCCTGTTCTTTTGCCCACTCTACTAGTCTGTATCCTCTTTCATTTCTCTCTCCTAAACCATAGTTTCCTACTGTGTATCTATCCCCTTGATTTCCTACTTTTGCATTGAAGTCCCCTATTATGATGTTTATTTCTGAATTTTTACATTTCTTTAAGGCAGACTCTATGTCATTATAAAATTCCTCTACACTATCTTCACTAGACTCTCCTGTTGGGGCATATACTTGAATAACATTTATGTTAAAAGGTCTGCCACTCAATTTAACTAGTAATACTCTGTCCGACACGGCCCAATATCCCTGAACAGACGTTGATGTTTTCCGGTCCAAAATTATTGCCACTCCCCTATGTCGATCCTCACCTCCAGAATAAATAATCTTAAAATCTTTATGTATCTTGATGCCTGCTCCTGTCCATCTCGTTTCGCACATACCTAATATATTAATTTTTTCTCTTTGAATTTCTTGTGTTATGTTCTCTAATGTTCCGTCGTTGTTTAACGTCCTAACGTTCCATGTTCCTAATTTTAATGTCTCTGTCCTTGTCTTGCGATGATCAGTCTTTAAGCGAATCATAATAAACTAGGCAATTTCAAAGAGGTAGTTTGCCGTTGCTTTCCTCTATGGCAGTGACTATACTGGCCGGGTGACCGCAATCAGTGTCTCTCGAAAGAGAGAAAGCTTGCCGTCGCGAAACTCGAGACCATAACCAACAAATATCTGTCGGCTGCCCTCATAATTTCATCCACCACCTGCCTTCCGTGGCTTCTTTTGAACACTTCCAATTAACGAACACGAAATAACATCACATAATCCAAAGGAAAAACACTATCCACACGAATTTCACGGGAATTTCCATAGGGAATCCACAGAAAAACACTGAACAGCGTCTCTGGGAAATGAATAGCGGAAGTATAAAGAAACATCATCGTCATCATGTGACATGCCGATAAGCGTGGGCGCCATCTCAGGTGATCACTAGAGTCGTGGATCAGTTCTGTGTTCTTGTCTCGACCATGCCATGTGGCCAACCCATCCAGATATTTACTTATCTATCTTCAACTTGTTCTTCTCCCCTCACTAGTGAGGTCGTCACCAAGTTCCCTAGTTTATTTCTTCTCATAATGTGCCCAACAAATTTCTCTAATCAGTTTACAGTTTTCATGTACCTCTTATAGTCCTTGCTAACTGGTTTTATCATGCTTCGTCATTTAATAAAGTAACAGCAGCCTACATAGATGTGATGTCGCCGTACACAGCTAAGAATGCCATAGAGGAAAAGACTACTAATAACCAACTAATGCCGGGAGAGGTCAGTTCACAAAGACTACTAGTACCCAAGGGCTGGAAGAGGCCAAGTCACAAAGACTACTAGTACCAAGGGCTGGATGAGGCCAAGTCATAAAGGCTTGTGATGTCTACATCACGGCAAGACGAGCTCTCTCTGTGGTCACGTTATGAGACCACAATGTGTTGGGAAGGTTGTGACACCAGGGAAGATTCAGTGTATTAAAGACACAGGTTGTGACGAACGGGAGATTCAGTACTTTAAAGACAAAGACTATGACGATCGGGGAAAATTCAGTGCGTTAAACACCGAGATTATGACAATCGGGAAGATTTAGTATCTTAAAGACAGATTGTGACAACCGGCAAGATTATGTATCTTAAAGAGAAAGGTTGTGACAACTGACAGGATTCAGTGTCTTAAAGGCTGAGATTACGAAATCGGGAAGATTCAGTGTCTTAAAGACAAAGGTTGTGAAAATCGGGAAGATTCAATGTCTAAAAGACATAGATTGTGACAACAGGGAAGATTCAATATGTTAAAGACAGAGATTGTGACGAACCGGAAGATGCAATGACAGACAGACAACGGGGAAGATTCAATGTCTTAAAGACGCATAGAGACAACCGGCAAGATTCAGCGTCAGACAGAGGTAGACCCAGGCAGATTGCTGCATATTTTGGCGAAGCGGCATGGAAGACAGCCAGTATTGAATTTATAAAGTACAAAAAGAACAGCCATTTCTGGAGGGACTTGACTGCCTGCGTCGCTTGGCGTGGCAAGTGCCGATATTTATTTTCTCAACTTGTTATCACAGTTTAGTGGGAATCAAATTATATACAGTATCCTCAGTCAGTTATACATGCACTTACAAAATCATTATCTTGTCTAATCCATAACGCTGCTGAAATCAGAATCCTTAATGGTGATTTATGCATGAAAATCCCTGTAAATCTCAGTACCTGACACATTCACGATTCTGTTTAAACATAAACTATTTTTTGTCAAACCATAAACTATTTCTGTTTAACCATAACAAATTCCAGTTTAACCACAGACTTCCAGTTTAACCATAAACTATTTCCATGTAGCCATAAACTATTCATATTTAATCATAAACTATTCCAGTTTAACCATTAACTATTCCAGTTTAACCATAAACTGTATCATAACCAACATTCATGATTAAATAAACAATTCTCACATTTTTATCCTCATTTATCCACAAAAATATCGCATCCTTGTGTATCAAAACACCTGTCTTATCCAGAATCCATTTCAATGCATCAAAGCGTTGCGGCACAATCACTATCACAATTGCTTTGAAGTACACTTATTCCCCTCCCTCAACATGTCGTTTTCGTCATTTGGAGGCGTAAAGTTCAAATCAATGTTTACCACAAACTTAAAAATTTGTATTTGTTCTATTATGTCCTTTCCTCACTGTGAGTGTTGATCAATACTTATGCATTTATTTCTCAAGCTACGTCAATGACATACAATACTCCCATCAGTTGATTGATCCTTCTGTACATTGATGGAATCTAGGTCCTCATTAACCCTAACATTCAATCCGGTCAACATCCATCTTTATAAGAAATGTAGCCAGGCCGTATCGCTGTCCGTTAGAATCGACTTGGCAAAGCACTCGAACACATAATTTCTGCCCTCGTTGTTGTCCCAGTACTCGACCCCTTCGGCGATGAAGCAGACTGCAAACTCCAGACGACTGCCAGGTCGGAAGTACGGCGGGGCCACAATGCTGAAGGAAAACCGATCCGTCGGACCATCACAAGAATTCTGGACGTAACTTGCAGCGATGTCATAGAATGAGGTCCACCCGTTGTGGGTGTATCGTATACGAACTGATTTGTGGAAAGCAATGTTGGCCACCCGGACAAAGCCAGTAATTGTTAGGTCATTGATTATAGCATTTTCCAAACTCACTTTCTGGTTCAGAACTTTCGTGAAGAAGTTACTTGTTGCCCCAGGTTGGCTGAAGCACGCGCATAGATACTTAGATCCCATGTTTGAGGTATCTTCATCAATGCCACTTGCTAGATCCGCCAAGGCTGATGCTGGAATCTTCGGTGGTGACTCCATATTTAAAACATGACGCACTGATTCCAGATCTAGCCCCATTGCGTCTGCAAAGCGGACTACTTTTTTCCGATGTGGAGTACCAGGTGGAGTTTTGTTACTTTTTAGAGATGAGCTTTTCCGAAGTTCCACTCTGCTGAAGTTGAATTCCTGGTCAGGGTATACTGGGCTGTCCGTTAGCGTCAGGGAAGAGTCTGTCAAGCGACTTTGTGAACCTACTCCGCTCTCGTCAATTATTTTTATCTTAAGTCCTGTGGAGATTCTTATTGGAGAGCTCCGCCCGGGCGACTTCTCAATTCGAGGTGGGAATTTGAGGTCAAGATCAACATCTGTCAGAGAGTTGCTGGAGGTAGTGTTAGAGAGCAAGGATGTGGACTGACCTGACCCGTACATCCCCAAGCTCATCTTATTGAGGTCAGACGCAGCCCGACTAATGGCTTCTTCTAATGTCATTTTCCGGACAGGTTCCTGCCCATCGTCTTCTTCCTCTAAGTCTCCTTCGTCCGGACTCAGAAACATGGAATCGGCGGAAATGCAGGTATCATCGCTGGTGTCACTCACCGTTGTGGACTTCTCGTGAGTACTGTCAAGATCATCCGTGTTCACAAAGATGCCTTCTTCACTGAACGCGTCAGAGTCTGGCGATCCGCACAAAGTACTCAATCCCATATTTAGAACGTTCCCACTACCGACGTCTTCGTCAATATCTGGTGTTACATCCCCTTCGCAAGTATCAGCCTTTTTTGCAACATTTAACGGCGAAAGGAAGGAACCCTTGGAAATCCTCACTTCGGAATCACATTCAGACAAGCTTTCAACGTCTTCGCCATCAGAACTTGTATCTAATTTAGGAAACTGAGTTTTCCCATCAAAACGGTGAGGTTTCAGGGATGAGAACTCACTCGACCCGAATGTCGAGGTAAGTGAGGTTTTATCTTTGGCATTATCTGTTTCCTCTAAATAAACATCATGTACCTTAGTTACGTCACAGGTGCTTATTTCAACTTCGTTATCCAATAAATCATCATCGAAGTTGCCTGATGATATGGCTATCTCGCAATCGGTAAAGTTATCATCAAAGTTATCATCATTTTCACCTTTAACGGCTGTATTGTCTGCTTGAACACCGAAAACATCCTGTGAAAAACTCACACAGTTGGACGAAGGGATAGAAGATGGGCAACACTTCAAACCATCACCCCTATCCATGTCCTCACTTGAGCTATCAGGACACTCCACAAACAAAGGTCCCACCTTGGTTGACGCCTCTGACATTAACATTAGGTTATCGCCATCCACGCTTGTTCCTATGTCCCTGGCGGAATCCATAGATTCATTTGGTGGGGAATGCAGAAACGCTGAAATTTTTGATGCAACCACCGAAGCAGGATGAAAGAACGAAGACGCGGTAAAACACGACGAAGAAGACTGTCCTTCTGACCAGCTGACTGTAGAATGACCAGGCGAACTTGAAGTCACAGCTTCAGACGACAAAATATCTACGCGGGAAAAGTCAAATCCTGAAGAAGAAACGGAATCGAAACCTCCTTCACATCGACCACTTAATTCTTGCGCTGTAATGGCCGACAGCAATCCTAGAGTTTCGGCCTCGACATTGGCTTTCCACTCTTGACCTTGCTGATGTTGAATACACCGTTCTATTTTTGGATTATGCACGAAACGCGCGCTCACGCTGTACCGATCCAGGTAACTATCTTGAACGTAAGACAGGTTTCTCGGAAGGGGAAAGAATGAATTTTCCTCCGTGTCGGGATCAATGGGGTCATCACATGAACAAGGGCAAAAATACATCGTCAGCTTCTGCTGACTGGAGCATTCACGGTCTGGGTCTCTCGTGGGGTCTCTCGTGGGATAGCTCGATCACGTGATTCAAACAAACCTTCCTAACACGTGAAACAACTCTTCTTGGTCGGAATGTCGATGAGAAGTGATTACTCTAAAACCACTTATTTAACACCTGTTGTGTTATTGTGCCATTTTGATAAGATCGATTGTGTTATAGGACAACTTTGATAACACCGATTGTGTTTGTTACAGTGTCACTTTGATAACACCTGTTATGTTATAATGTCAGTTTTATAACACCGACTGTGTTACAGTGTCACGTTGATAACACCTGTTCTGTTATAATGCCAGTTTTATAACACCGATTGTACTATAGTGCAACTTTGATAACACCGATTGTGTTACAGTGCCACTTTAGTAACACCTGTTGTGTTATAGTGTCACTTTCATAACACCTGGTTTGCTATGGTACCATATTTACATTATCTGGCATAGTCTGGTGTCACTTTTATATTATCTGTTGTGATCTGGTGTCACTTTTATATTATCTGTTGTGGTCTGGTGTCACGTTGACATCATCTGTCGTGGCCTGGTGTAACGTTTAAACCATAAGTTGTGATCTGATATCACATTTATATCGCAAGTTGTGGTCTGGTGTCACTTTTATATCATCTGTTGTCACGTTTATATCATAAGTTGTGATCTCGTGTCACGTTTATTTCATTTGTTGTGAGGTGATGTCACGTTTATATCATCTGTTCTGTTGTGATATCACGTTTATATCACCTGGTATGGTGTGACGTCACTTCAGTCGCATGCTTGCTAATCTCTAGAGGAAGACAACGAATATGTGAGACGTAGGTCCCCGGAGTTTCCAGGCGTTTGCTAGCTGACCCCTAAAAAAATGGCAAAGAATACGTCAGACGTGTTGCTATGACGTCCAGTCTCAGCTGATGATAGAGTAGCTTCAGCTGTTTCTGTTTCTTGTCTACAAACAGCTGGTGACTTGGTCATGGTAAAAGACTGCTGCTGGAGATTTCATTCTTCCATAGCAAGCAGGTCCAAACAAGGCAACCTGAAAGAAAACAGACTATTAGAGTCATGGAATAACCACTGCCGAACATCTATTATATCCTATTTACAGAACATCGCTGTCAAAACCAGTACTGCTGTTGTTGATGTCTTGGCAAGTTTACGTTCACTAGGTTGCCATTGCTTTCTGAACGACGGGCTTCTATACCATTATGTTAAAACCCAGCGCATCACGGTCTGCTGCCAAATCGGTCGCAGCTGTGTTTCGAACGCAAGTAAGCGGAATTACGAACCGCGTCTGTAACGCGTTTGCCACGGAGATTCTGATAATACATACTACATTTTTCCTTTGCCTTGTATGAGTGCATATCAATACTTAAGAATTTATTGTAATAATATATAATATTAGAAAGTCACCGACCATAGTGAATTAACACATTAGGAAGAGCTTGGAGAGCTTAACTGAATAAGAGCTAAGCAAAAAGTAGGTTTGGACCAGACATGGTACACAATCAAATAAACAAATGTTATCATGTAAATTCCCATTCACTGAGCATTGCAATTGTGGAAGATACCACGAAACAAAGCAAGTAACACGATGACCCTTGTATGGCGATATATCGTCATAATGTCCAGATGGAAACAAATATCATTTGGCGATATAAAATCCTTCCGTACCCAGTCAGTTAATAAATACGGCCTTACTTGCCAAGGCGGTGGTTCGTTTTTAATCCCCAGTAGTAACAAACCCAGAACATACACACAGGTGCTGAATAGTTCGCGCAATTTTCTAGAAAGAACAAGCCGGGAACAAATGAACTGATTACCTCACCTAATTATGCCGTAAACTCATCATCATTACCTCACCTAATTATGCCGTAAACTCATCATCATTACCTCACCTAATTATGCCGTAAACTCATCATCATTACCTCACCTAATTATGCCGTAAACTCATCATCATTACCTCACCTAATTATGCCGTAAACTCATCATCATTACCTCACCTAATTATGCCGTAAACTCATCATCATTACCTCACCTAATTATGCCGTAAACTCATCATCATGATCATGTGTCTTCCACGTGGCGCAGGTGTTGATGTCTCTCCACAAATCTCGGCCCCTGGTGTTCTGGACCAATTCTAGTGGTGATATTCCTTCATGCCATCATCTTAGACTATCCAGCAACAGTTGTCTTGGTCTTTCCCTGCCTCTTCTACCGCTGCTCTGTCCAGTCGTCACCACGTTTCCTAACACATCTCCATGATATGTCCAGTCGTCACCATGTTTCCTAACGCCTCTCCATGATCTGTCCAGTCGTCACCATGTTTCCTAACACGTCTCCATGATCTGTCCAGTCGTCACCATGTTTCCTAACGCCTCTCCATGATCAGTCCAGTCGTCACCATGTTTCCTAACGCCTCTCCATGATTTGTCCAGTCGTCACCATGTTTTCTAACGGCTCTCCATGATCTGTCCAGTCGTTACCACGTTTCCTAGCGCCACTCGATGATATGTCCAGTCGTCACCATGTTTCCTAACGTTTCTCGACTCTTTATATGAATGGAGAGCACCATTTTTTTTAAAATGTGTGTCTGTAATATTCTACTTTCACTATCCTCTTCTGGGCAAATGTTAGTTACTTTGGCTGTCCAAGGTATTCGCAACATCCGTCTCAGGAACCAAATCTCTGTTGCACCTAAGCCCTTCCTAACGTGTTCATTCACGCTCCATACAGCAAAACAGGTTCTATATAACATGTCAGTACTGTCTTTCTGACATGTGATTAAAAATAATTTATTACATACAACATATCTCATATTCTAAAATGTAGCCTTGCTAGACCTATTTTGCTCATAATCTCCGTCACGCATCTTCCATCCGATGTTACCCCCAAATATTAAAATGTATCAACTTGAGCGTTTCCCCTCTATTGTTGTATCACATTTTTGTGTTATCTTTTTGGTTGATATAACCAGTTTCAGTTTTCTTGAACCTCAAGAAAAGTCTTTTTTCTACATTTTCTCCCAGGCTTTCATACACCCATTCCTCCTTTTCTATACGTACCAGTGACCAGAATTGTAAAAACGAAAATAGCTATATAACATTTATGCCACCATTTTGTTATTCAAACTTCCCGTGAAATTGAGTCATTGCCCGTTAACATGGTCGCAAATTGCCTAAATTAGCGCTACTACGTCGACGTCGTGCTGAAGTGAAAGTAGCCATTTGTGAAAGTTATGGCGGGTATTTGATGCATGTTTGAAAATGAAAATTGTGTTAGCAATTGGACTGGCATAAGTTGAGAGTTGAGTTGACATGAGTCAAAACCTGACATCAAAGAACTCCGGACATTCCCATACGTGCTCCATCCTTGTCCTCAATAACCAATCAAGAGTCCCAATATTAATGGTACCAGTACTGATCTTTCCTCGAAGTACTGGATGTCGGCCAGATCCTCTGGTCACTCCCTGCCAATCCATTCTCTGTAGGCTATGATGACTTATCTGTCCATCCACGCTATACACATGCCCCCAAAGGGCGCTGGCCACATCTGCCTTATCACGCACCAGTACCGCAACCAGCTGTGCAGACCAGCCAATCTAGCAACACTGGTGCGCTTACCTGCCACCATAACGGTTAGGATTTCAATCCATATCTGCTTTTGATTGGATGGTGTTTTGAGCTCGGCCCAGCAACCCAAAATGTGTAGCAAGTAAAGGGGATGGGATGAGTGAATCAGTTGTTCATTATCATGACGTTTATGGTGACCGAAAGGATAACAGCGCTCGTTCTTAAACATCCGGTGAGCTGATGCCAATGTAACGGGTTCAACCCCTACACCGGTCATTTGGACTAAAATGTTGACTTCTCGTACTTAATTTGGTGACGAAAATTACAAGTACCTAAGAAGTCACATTAGGTTCGCATGGTGGCGAGGATCGTTGGAAATAAGGAAAGCTAATCCACACGCGAAAATCAGTATAGTACACTAAAAGTAGTAACACGTGTATGGACTATGATTGAGTTCAAAGCGATGATATCGTCGTGAGAACGATGTTGATAACCAACATAATGTGCCTTGTCAAGGTCCACCCACCCACCCACCAGGTTTATGTTTATGAGATGATGTAACCAATTACATTCCTCTCTACTTCACATATAATAACGCCCAGTTTTCAACCTGCGAAGCTAGCAATTCTTTGAATGTATTCACGGAAAAGGGGTGGGTGGGGGGAGAGAGAGAAAAGAAATGTCCCCTTTTCAGGTAATGTTTTAATATTTTGTCCCAGAGCACTATCTTGTTAGAATTCTGTTATGTGATAGCGTCATCACATATGTTAGACCGGCATGCAAGGAAGAATATGTAGCCAATCTTTCTTTCACGTAGCAGTGGACGAGTCCAGGTGAAGATCTTTCGTCCGACCGCCCGCATGACATTATCAGCGCAGTTCGCTATCAACTTTGCTAAGGAAACTGCGCTCCCGCGGCTCCAATTGACGGGAAGTTGAGACAATCAGTGCATGTAAGGACAGCGTGACGCTCTGCCTTCTAGCATCCATTATGAAACATTAGTAAAGGTTAAATGTCAGTTAGGGTGAAACGTCAGAGGTTAACTACAGGTTACATGTATCAGTTCCACCTGACCTTTCAAAGTAGCAATCTGACCTTGATAAACAATCTGATCTTCCGCTTCCTGACTTCTACTTCCTTCCGCTGTCAGAAGATTTATCGTTTGTATTACATTATTGCATTGTACTGAATCAGCGTCTATACAACACTAACTAACATCCTCTCAAAGACTTTCTATTCTCTCTAAAACTATTTCTATTTTCACGCACACACTTTCTATTTATTCTCTTTTACACTATTTTTACATCCTCTTTTACATATTTTCTATTCTCTATTACACTATTTTCATTCTCGCTTATACAAGTTATGTTCTCTCTTAAGTATTTATATTCTCTCTTACTACAATTTCTTTACTCCCTTATGCTATGTACATCCTCTCTTATACTATTTCTATTCGCTTTTAAACTATTTCATACACTCTCTTACACAATTTCTATTCTCTCTTAAACCATGTCATCTACTCTCTTACAAAATTTCGATTCTCTTTTATACTATTTCTATTCTCTTTTAAACTATTTCATCCACTCCCTTATAATATATGATTTTGATGTCCCCATGCTCCAGGAGCTAAATACAGACAGATACCATTGCCCTGGGTACGCCAGTTATATAAACCCTACTGGGCAGAGAGACATGAGCAAGGTCTGCTGGTGAAGGAAGGAGTGAAGCATGTGGTACTTGACTTGAGCCTGTGGAATCATAGTGCAAGAGAGGTCCAGGGTATACAAATGGAGATTGGTGGCTTAAGTTGGAACATCATAAATGTATATGCTACAGTGGACTGTTTTGTAAGAAAGGAACACTGGGACTGGTTTAAGGAATTGGAGGAATTACCAGGTGATAGGCTACTCATATGTGGAGACTTCAATGCGAGGAACAGAGATTGGGACAGTAGTGGAGAAAACCGACAGGGAATTGCCCTTGCGGATGCCATGGTGGACACCGATATGGATTGCATAAATGATGGTTGGCCGACTAGAATGGCAATGAGGCCTGGCGATGCAGACACAGCTATTGACTTGGCACTTGTCTCCCAGTCATCAGTCCTTGATGTAAAATGGACTGTTTTGAATGACCATGGGAGTGATCACATACCATGCTCAGTCCTGATCTCTAAATCTAGGAAAGTTTAAACCTGGGAGAGCGCGCAAGACCTTCCGGTATGAGTGGACCGATAGCCTTCTTGGACGCCTCAGACAGGGAGCTTGCAACAGGACTGTTAAAACTCCTTTTTTGCATCCCCCATGGACCCCAGAAGTAGACCATGCTTGGAAAGCAAAGAGAGCTGCAGTGAAGCAGCTAAAGAAAGTGCGACAGACATCCCGAAGCTCACGAGAGGAGGTGGACACAGCGGAAAATGTCAAGAAAGACAAGGTGGAGGTTTTCAAGCGCTGTGCTGTAGAGGCCTAAAACGCAAAATAGGAATGTTTCACGAAGGAGACTGGAGGTTATAAAACACTGCGAAAATTCTGGAAACTGCACAGACAAATGCAAAGAAAAGATCGGCCTATGACAGTGGGAACAATTTATAGAGATGATGGTGTGCGCGTGACAACAGACAAAGAGAAAGGGGAGGCGTTTCTCTAGAGATATTTAGAGCAGACCAATCATAATGATGCGGACACCAGGGGTGCAGTTAGAAAGGAATTATCTGGCACCATGAAGAATATGCAGTATGAAGACATAATACGGGTTGTAGATGTTAAACATATTTTGAAAAAAGGCAAAAGACACGGCACCACGGCCCGATGGGGTTAGGTATGGCATGAAGGCTTTGAGCGATGCAGACCTGAAGGAGATGACCGACTGCTTTAACCAGAGCATTAGGACAGCATCAGTACCGCAGGATTGGGTGCACAGCTATCTCATCCCTCTCCCAAAACCATTCAAGGATCATTCAAAGCTTAGCAGCTTTAGGATCATCACCCTTCAAAATACATTTGGTAAGGTTCTAGAGAAGATAGTCGCTGTCAAGCTGCAAGAGGTTTTGGAAAGGGGGAAGCTTCTTCCAAGAGGCCTGGGTTGCTACAGGCCAGGAAAAGATACCTGGTCAAATGCAGTCACTTTTGCCTTTGACGTGTATGAGGGGTTCCAGAGTAGACAGGAAACGATGGCGGCAGCGCTTGATCTCTAGGATGCGTACAATAGAGTTCGATATAATATTTTGATGACCGCATTGATGGAGAAGGGGGTCAATCCCTGGTTGGTGAACTGGATAGCAGCCGTCCTGCATTCTCGTCGGGTTGCTCTCCGTCTGGGCGCACGGACCTCAGAGCCACATATTTTAACCCCGGGACTGCCACAGGGATCTGCAATCTCACCGGTGCACTTTGACGTGTATACGAGCAAGATTGCAAACCTAGAAGCACCAGGGGTTGGAAGGATACTAACATTTGCAGATGATATCCTTGCAAATAGGCAGGTGAGAGATAGGGAGCAAATAGCCCAGGAGCTACGGGCGACAGCAGACAAAGTGATTGACTGGTGCACTGAAATGAGTGCTGTCATCCACCCGGAAAAGGCGGCTGTTTTGTCTCTGGACAACAGGATTGTGAGAGCTGATGTCCCAAGCCTCACGATAGATGGTAGAAGCGTCAACAGA
>JACEFZ010009291.1:915000-935000 GCA_014155875.1 Cepaea nemoralis | reverse complement strand
TTGTATTTCCATCTGGCCAGCCTGTTTTTTTTCCTTGTTCCATATGTTTGATAGATTCATAGACTTCTTCTTTTAGAACAATTGGACCTTCAAAGTTACTTTCTTTTGTTCATTCTGTTCGTTTTCATTTTCTAACCATATTGTATTTATATGTATTTATTTCATTTATTTTTATACCCTATTCTGCCAATAATATCTTTCTTATTTTTGATTCCTCTTTACTCTTGTTTTGCTTCGTGTCAACTCTTTGATTTGTCAGTGCATATTTCTCTTTTCCGTCGTAGTATTTATTTCACTTTTTTATTTTAGACACTTCTAGTTTATTCAATTTTCCTTTGTCTTCATTTTTTTTATCTTATCATATTTTCTGTGTTAATTTTACTTTGTATCGACTTCAAGATTTCTTCAGTATTAATTTCCTCTTAGCATTTTCCTTCGCCTTCTACAGTCACCCATTTCCTCTTAGCTTGTTGTTCCATTTCTAATAATATCCGTTTGCTTTGTTTGATGAATGGAGTTCTTTAGCATTTCCCATTGGTCAACTATATTTTGTATTTTAGTTACTGCAGTGTATGTGTTGTTCGCAATCCCCATGTATCGTTCTTTAATTTCTTTATCTACTTTTAGAATGTCTTTAGTCAGTCTCATGTTCTTAATCTAGTTTATTTCCTCTCTTCAATCGTACTTTCATTTGTCTACATATTACGTGATCATTGTTACAGTCAGCACCTGCCATTGTCTTCACATTTATTAATGCATTTTATAACTTTTATTTGCTCAGTAGGTGACCAAATTGATTGAATGTTTCATTGTCGGGGATTTTTCATGCGTAAAATCGTCTCTCAAGATATCTAAAAGAGGTGTTTCCTTCATAATATCATTTATTTTTGCCTATTCTGTAAGTGTTTATCCACTTTCTTTTTTCTTAACCATGGTCAGCAATTACATTTTCAATTATTTTTTTCCCTATAAAACTACGAGACCATTACCATATACCCAAAGAGCACCATTAAGCCATGGAAACCTGTTTTTATGAGGTTAGGTAGACCCCAGCGAGGTACTGGAGAGGAAAAACAAATGTCCTACTGCCGGAAATTGAACACAAACTAACTGTCGCAAGAAAACGCACTAATTACTATACTATTGGATAGATTTGCTTACAGGAATTCTCTGGATATATACTAATCAATCAGTGAATCACGTGCCGTCTCCGCCACAATAGAAGCGGCTCAGCAATATTTGTCTCTGGCTATGCTTGCACACTCTAAGGGTGTCAATATGGCGAAGTGGTTCAGCTGTCTGCCTGGTGTTCAGCAGGCCGTGGGTTCCATCACTCGATTCAGGAGTACATTTTCTTCGGAGACCCCTGGGGGTCGTCGCCGGAGCTACGGAGTTTGTGCTCTGTGCGAGGGTTTCGGTAGGAGTTTAGCTGTTTTCTGGATAGAGACCAAGCTAGATGGGACAAAACTCGGTGCAACGAAGTCGATTTTCTTATCTTTTAATTCTTTTGTACACTCTGACATACTTCTTGTTCCTCCTCTTCTTCTTCCTCCACCTATTATTATTATTATTATTATTATTATTATTCCTCCTCTTCTCCTTCTTCTTCCTCTACCTTTCGCTCTTTTTAAACTAACTGTATATATATGTAATGTTGTCTCTTGTATAAACTGCATTGTCTAAGTTTACTAAAGTATGTCTGTTGTTGCTTCATCTCTTTATGGCATATTCTCACTTGTATCCTAGTGTAATTCTTGTTCGCTGATCATCGTCTTTGTCCTCCAGTATGGTTTTTATTAAGACACTGGTACTTAAACTCTCTGCGTAATTAGTTCATTTCACACACCGGCTGGATTTACATGTTGACCTCTCGTCCAGCAATGCTGGAGTTGACTGCAACGTCATGTAAAGCGCATGCAATATTTTTAATGGTTTTCATTATGATAAGAGAGTTGTCTTTTAAGTGGCCAATATCTGTACAGACTCATTTTTGCTACCATCATCAGCTCTTGTTTATAAAAGAGTACGAAGAAAATATGGTTCATGTTTTCGGGGATCTTTGACAGCGTGCGAGGAAACAAAATCTGGCTGTTTTATGTTGGCAGGTTGGCGTTTTTCTGATAACACATGAAGCCAGGTCTGGCTGTGAATTCTGGCATAAAAGTACCAAGGGCAGTCAGCACACGTGCGTGCACACACGGAAATCCCGATGCAACGTATCACACACGTATGGTTTTCTTCAGGTATCTTTGCCGTCTGGCACGGGCTACCACATCGCTTCACATCTGCCCTAAATGAAATTTGTGATAAATGCTGCTCCTTATTCTTCTATATTAACGTTTGCTATGCGTGGTGCATGGCATCCGCCGAAGTGCATAGATGTCCGATTTTCATTCCTGTTTCACTTAGCTAACATTCTCCTACTTCGGCGGTTGAGGTTTCTTGCTTGCTTACTTGTGTTCGCTGGCTGTGAACTCCAGTGCGAAGTCCTGTATGTCGGATGAAGACATCCTGTTGTCCAACATCAGTGTGATGTCATACCGGATTGAGGTTTGCGTGAGTATCCGTTGTTCCATGTCTGGCTTATTGGTGTGCAGACTGGTGGTTCCTTGCCGTGCAGGCATATACTCTCCGTCTTCGGAGGAATCAGCGATCCTACTACGATAGCCAGGACCCCGAAGGGACCTGTTGCCCAGGACGCTCGACGAGGACGTGTTATTAGGTCTTGGCCAGTATAAAACCTGGCCCTGGTGCCTTGGAAACACCTATGCGTCCCTTTGTAGTTTCTGTTCTTGATTCTTCCTCCCAGGGCCCATGCCGTGCTATGGTTCAGAGAGACGGCCACATCAGGCGGCACCGTAAGGGAGCGGGATAAGCAGCGAAGGAGGGGCGGCATTTCCAAGACTTGCATCATTAAGGGGCGGCATTTCGAGGACTTGCATCATACTTAGAAAATCTACCGCACGGCCCTGCCTCCTCCCATAGGCAGATTGCCTTCCCTGGATTCTGGGCTCTGCCTGTCCACATTTTCCGTCTAATTTTGTTGCCCTAGCCTGTGTTCTTACAAGAACTTCCACAAGGCAGTGGCAGTCTGACATTCTGTGCGTGTGTCCTTCACGTAGATGGATTTCCTTCCAGGGTTTATGAGCTGCATTTGCCCATTTTGTTTGTTCCCTTATTTATCATATCAAGCATTAAAATTTTGTCAGGCAGCACAGCTGTCAAGTCAAATCCAATGTTCGTCGTCGTCGTCGTCGTCGTCATCGTCATCGTCATCGTCATCATCATCATCATCATCATCATCATCCAGTGCCTTGCCGGCTGGCTTGGACAATCAAGCTTCTCTACAAATTGCCATCTCCGACGACATGGATCAGTTCGTGTGTAGAATCCCTTCCATGCCATTACAGAAGACTGTCAAGAATTTTCTCACGCTGTCTTCCTCTATCTCTCTTTCAATAAATCTTTCCGGATGTCACATGATCCAGTTTGTGTCTTCTCATGTGCTCGTATGATGAATGCTTTTTTCTTATAAGTTTTAGATAAGTTGTCTTTGCGACTTAGTTTCCCTCAAAGTGTCCAGATTGCTACAGGATGTTGAACAAACATAATACACCACGTGGCCACTAGTTCAGCTGACTATTCTCACAATACACGTGTTGTGATTGGCTGCATTCGACAGTGCCGGGGTGTTACTTGCTGCCGGGCAGTTGAAACTGCTGTCAATGTCTGTGTTGTTTGTCCATCAAGAATGATGATGACCATTCATTTCATCCAGTGAGGTTGAAAGTTTGGAGCCGTGAGGTCTAAGATGTCTGATAAGGCCTATTTTGGCTCGAAATGTTCTTAGACAATGTGGACAAAGAATGCTTGACATTCCAGGAGGAGGATCTCCTGCAGTGGTATTTCTGTCCAGCCTTTTCTTCACAGCTCTTGCAGTCCTGTTTGCTTCACAAGTGACTGCGCCCTTGCGTAATGATGGACGCCACGAATTTCGGTCTTTGGCAGCAGTCTCCCAGGTGTCGTGGTGAATTCCATAAGCTTTTAGTGAGATCTTCAGAGTGTCTTTAAAGTGTTTCCTCTGACCGCCTTGGGAGCGTCAATGAAAGCTACTGCTTGTCAGCCGAATCATTCACAACATGAAGGCACATGTGTTGTTACATACTAGTGTCACAATGCAGGTCTGCCGAGTAGTACGGTGCTCACTGCGCTTGCTTCAGACAGTTGGTTAGGGTTCGGAGGTGAGGGATATATATGTGATGGAGGCATTTACAACGGAGGTATTTGTCATGGAGGTATATATTTCATGGAGGTATTTGTGACTGGGGTATATTTGTGATGGATGTATGTATATTTGTGATGGGGGTATATTTACGATGGAGGTATATTTACGACGGAGGTATATGTGATGGAATTACCTTAATGTATTAGTGAGAAAAGGTCTTCCGGTACAATGGCGACAGGATGACGTGTACTTTTCGGGGGGACGCTATTTAGTGTTTTCCTTTGGATTTCGTGTGATTTCCTATGGATTTCCTGCGAATAGTGTTTTCCTGTGGATTATGTGATGTTATTTTGTGCTCTTTTATTGGAAGTTTTCAAAAGAAGCCACGGAAGGCAGGTGGTGGATGAAATTTGAGGGCAGCCGACAGATATTCGTTGGTCCTGGTCTCGAATTCACGACGGCAGGCAGAAGAGCTCTTCTTGAGTCAATGGCTGCGGTCTCCGACTAGTACGGTCACTGGCATAGAGGAAAGCAACGGCAAACTACCTCTTTAAAAGTGCCTAGTATATCATAATTCGCTTAAAGACTGATCATCACAAGACAAGGACAGAGACGTTAAAATTAGCAACATGGAACGTTAGGACGTTAAACAACGACGGAAAATTAGAGAACATAAAACAAGAAATTGAAAGGGAAACAATTAATATTTTAGGTATGTGCGAAACGAGATGGACAGGATCAGGCATCAAGATAGATGACGATTTCAAGATTATTTATTCTGGAGGTGAAGATCGTCATAGGGGAGTGACAATTATTTTGGACCGGAAAACATCAACATCTGTTCAAGGATATTGGGCCGTGTCGGACAGAGTTCTACTAGTTAAATTAAGTGGCAAACCTTTTAGCATAAATATTATTCAAGTATATGCACCAACAGGAGAATCCAGTGAAGATAGTGTAGAAGAATTTTATAATGACATAGAGGCTGCCTTAAAAAAATGTAAAAATTCAGAAATAAACATCATAATAGGGGACTTCAATGCAAAAGTAGGAAATCAAGGGGATAGATACACAGTATGAAACTATGGTTTAGGAGAGAGAAATGAAAGAGGATACAGACTCGTGGAGTGGGCAAAAGAACAGGAAATGATTGTAGGAAACACCTGGTTCAAGCAACACCCTAGAAGATTATGGACATGGAGGAGTCCTGATAGCAGGATTAGAAACCAGATTGACTACATTCTCAGTAGCAGAAGATTTAGAAACGCGCTAACAGTAGCAAAAACAGTTCCCAGTGCTGATTGTTATAGTGACCACAGATTACTCACAGGAACATTGAGGATAAAGTTGAAGAAAGTCAAGTATATAACAGGAAACACTAAATATGATTTGTGTACATTGAGTAATGACAAGGAAATACAAAACAAATTCAACATAGAAGTACAGAACAGATTTGAAATATTGTCTGATCTAGAGATATTATTCCAGGGTGTGGATGATCAATGGGAAACGTTGAAGAACTCAATCAATGTGGCTGCAGAAACAACTATTCCAAAATTAAAGAAGGTGGGTCGTAAGAAATGGATGACTGAAGAAATTTTACACCTCATGGAAACAAGAAGACTCAACAAAAATAATTCTGTCAAATATGAAGAAATTCACAGACAAGTCAGAATATTATGTAAGGAGACAATAGAAGCATGGCTTGAGGAAAAGTGCTTAGAAATTGAAAACCAACACAACAGTCAAAATACCAAATTAGTGCACAAAAGAATTCAGGAACTTACTAATAAAAGAACAAGTACATCAACAGGGTGTCTAAAAACTAAAGATGGCAAAATCATAACAGAAAAAGACCAGATTCTACATTTATGGATAGATTATGTGAAACACCTTTATGATGATAACCGAGACGAAAAGTATGATATTAGATTTAATAATGAAGGACCGCCAATTTTGGAGATGGAGGTTCGAAATGTTCTTAAGCATATGAAAGCTGGCAAGGCCCCCGGTGCAGATAACATCACAACAGAAATGATTAAAGCTTTGGACTAGAGCAAGTCACCAGACTGATGAACACATTATATGATACTGGAGATATACCTCCTGAATTATGTAACTCTGTATTTATTGCAATCCCAAAGAAATCAAGAACCTCGGAATGTGATCAACATAGAACAATTAGTATAATGAGTCACATCACAAAGATTTTGCTAACAATTATCATGCAAAGAGTGAGGAAGAAGACACAACCTGAAATAGGGGAAGAACAATGTGGGTTTGTAGAAGGAAAGGGTACAGTAAATACTGTGTATATGCTGTGAACAGTTATTGAACGTGCTATAGAAGTAAACAAGGATATACATCTTTGCTTTATTGACTATACAAAGGCTTTTGATAGAGTTAGACATGTCAACATGGTGGATATGCTTGCAGATCTACAAATTGATGGGAAAGACATTAGACTTATAAAAAACATATATTGGAAACAACAAGCTGCAATAAGGATTGATAATGAAGTGGGACAGTATCAGCCAATTAAAAGAGGTGTTAGGCAGGGATGTGTGATGTCTCCAGATCTTTTGTCCCTATACAGTGAAAATATTTTCAGAAATGTAGAGGATATACATGGAATCAGCATTGGAGGACGAAACATCAATAACATTAGATATGCAGATGATACAGTATTAATTGCAGACAATGCGCAGGACCTGCAACAATTAGTAGATGCGGTTGTTGTACACAGTGAGAAACTGGGGTTAGATTTAAATTGTAAAACGACTCAGGCTATGGTCGTCACTAGGAAGGAAGAAGTGCCACAATGTAATATATAAGTAAATGGAAATATTCTTCAACAAGTGAATCGGTACAATTATCTTGGAACAGTCATAACATCTGATGGGAGATGCCTTGAAGAGATTAGAACAAGAATCGCCATGGCGAAAGTAGCCTTTAGCAAGATGAAAAACATTCTGACCAATAAAAAGATGTCAATTGAAATGAGAAAAAGAGTGTTGAGGGGATACATAGAGCCTGTTCTTTTGTATGGATGTGAAACTTGGACAATGGGCAGTCAAGCTGAAAAACATCTGATGGCTGCAGAAATGTGGTTTCTGAGGAAAATGCAAAGAATACCATGGACAGACAGAAAAACCAATGACCAAGTACTACAGGAGACAAATGAACATCGTAAACTGATTAGAGAAATTAGACGTAGACAGTCAAAATTTTTTGGACATGTTATGAGAAGAAATGGATTGGAGAACTTGGTGACAACTGGCAAGTTCGAAGGAAACAGACCAAGAGGAAGACCGAGAGGAAAATACCTGGATGGCTTGGCCACATGGCATTGACGAGAGAGGAACACTGAGCTGATCCACGACACTGGTGATCGAGTGAAATGGCGAATCATGACCGCCCACGCTTTCCGGCATGGCACATGATTGATTGATTGATTAGTGAGAGAATGTACAAGCGCTACACTAAATTGGTTTCAAGTAGGTCTGCTAATGTGAGAGTTGTAGATGATGGTAACCTGACGGCGAGGGGATCTGCGTGGCGTAGTGGTTAAGACGAATGCTTCGCGGCCCGAAGGTCGTGAGATCGTTTCCGGACTCATTCGTAAACGAGTGCAGTTTTCTCAGAGACTCCTTGGGATCGTCGCTGGAGCTACGAAGTTCGTGCAACGCTTTTAGCAGGCCGCCCTGCAGAAAGAGACTGAGCCATATAAAGTCCGGTGCAATGAAGTGGGCAGTCTTGCCTGTCAACCCTTTGATCTTCAGGGTAAAAGTCACTAACACGTCGTTTCGCCATGTAGACAGTGGATGTAATCGCTGTGAAGTTATGGTGTTCGTAAAATAACCTTCATCTTCCTTGCCGGACATGCGGGAGTTGAGAGAAACGAGCCAGCAGATAAACTCGCTGGCTCTGCATCCCCTGCAGATAGCCAGTACATGGATCCTGCCGATTTAATTAATACCCTTAGAAAAATGTCGAGAGCGGAGGACTTATCGCCAGTGAATCCACATCGCTGTTAAGATTGAGAGACTCAGCAGTAATACTTGGCACAGCCAGACACCAGACGGACATCGGGGCCACGTCAACCAACACAGAGCTGGCCCTATTATAGCCACCCGACGCTGATGTATGTGTTGCGCAAGAAGGTTGGATCTGAGCACGACCGAAAGTTATTTTCAAAGGGTCACAAATTGGGCACGCAGGCCCGTCGTACATTCTATCTTTCCAATCACTTATCTTTCATACATCAATTATGTATTGTTCACATACAAACAACACTGTCTAATGAATGCTGTGAACATAAAGGATGCATATTATCAGGTTACGTGAAGGACAGACAGTCATGCATGCGTGCAACACACACACACACACACACACACACACACACACACACATGCACGCACGCAGACACTCATACATTTATTAACACATCCATCCATCTATCCATCCACAAGCCCCGCCCACACACACACACCCCCACCATCCCCCCCCCCCCCCCAGAGAGAGATTAGATACATTAGACGGACGGACAGACAGACAGACAGACAGACAGACAGACAGACAGACAGATAGGTTGGTAGGTCGGTCAGATAAACAACCAACTAACCAGCCAACCAACCAACCAACCAACCAACCAGCCAACCAATCAACTAACGAGCAAACCACCTAACCAACCAATCAGTCAACGAGCCAAACAACCAACCAACCAAATAATCAAACCAAATCAACCTACCGACCAACCAACCCACCGGCCAACAAACCAACAAGTGAAGCATCGCTATAAGTTGTCACCATAAACATGTTCTGAACCAGAACCAGGCCAAAACACGTCGTGCTCCAGAAGTCGGTGAGGCGCGACTGACTGGGACTCAATCAACCCAGAAATGTGTAAGACAGGCAGCACCCGGCTACCGTTCCTGGGGTCTCCACAGCATGTCACCTTGCGTCATGTGTAAATGGGCCGCCTGGGTGTGTACAACAGTCAACGATCTCCAGTCAAGTCAAGATCCCCGGTACACGCCTAATGGACATTTGGTACATGGTGCTAGACCCATATTTGTGTTGACCAAACGCCACTCAGTGGCTGATATAATCGATATAACGCTGGCCTCTTTGCTTCCCTAAACATTCTTCGCGCCCATGTGAAGCAGGGTCAACACGGGTTACCTGGTCAAGTTTAAACATTCGAATGTTTTGCTTATACAGTCAGTTAAAAAAATTAGCTGCATATCCTATACAGGACGTCGCAGTCAACACCGGCATTTTTTGCGGTTGTGATCTCTTGGCAAGTTTACGTTCAGTAGTTTGCTATTGCTTTCTGAACGACCAGCACACCATACCATTTAGTAAAAAATAAAAAAACAACCAACACAAGGCGGTCTGCTGCCAAATCGCCCGCAGTTGTGTTTCGAACGCGGGTATGCGGGATTACGAGCTGCATTCGCCGCGGAGTCGGCTGTTCACACACACACACACACACACACACACACACACACACACACACACACACATATATATATATGATATATTATAATTTATACATCTCATGTCATGTCATCATGTCCCTCTTGTATCTTGCGGTGTCAAAGTGAAGTATTAACAGCTGGAGAGTACCCGCTTATGGGCTTCATGTATCGATATTCCCATGGACTCTGCTATTCCATCTGCCATCGTTTACGTGGTCAGGCCTTTTCCTCTGCTTTCATCTGGTCTGTACATCATTGCTTGTTATGGTATACTGTTAGTTGGTAACCTAGTTACATGACCAAACCATTTGACTTGCTGCCTTCTAATAAAATCTAGCGCAACTATAACCCTTACTGTGTATACAGTACCAGCCGCATATTGTTAGACCAGCCGACACTTGATAGGCACAAGTTTACAAAGGGAACCCTTTACATGCGTAGTTGACATATGGTGGGAGAGCCATATTTATGGTATAGTTTAAATGTTAGTTGTAGTTATATTAGAGCCATTACCCCGTAAGAAGAAGAAGAAGAAGAAGAAGAAGAAGAAGAAGAAGAAGAAGAAGAAGAAGAAGAAGAAGAAGAAGAAGAAGAAGAAGAAGAAGGAGGAGGAGGAGGAGGAGGAGGAGGCGGCGGCGGTAAGAAAACAAATCCACTGCATATTTTCTCAAAGTAACATCTCACAAATCAATAACAGACAGAAATGCAATGAAACCTCCATACCAAACCAAATCAATATTTCACAGACCGGAACCCATTCATTGATTGATGCCAACCAGCGCGTGCTTCGTCTGACGTCAGTATCCAAAAATAAACACCAAATCTGTACTCACACCAATTCTAAAATTTTGCCTGGGGAATCGCCGCGCTAAATTTAGCTTCACCTTATTTTATGATGGCAGAGAAGCGATTTGACATCTGCCAGCTGTTATTACAAGAAAAAAGTAGCGTCTGGCCTAGTGACTAGAGAAGGTAAGGGTTCTAATTCAGGAGACGCCAGTCATGGTTTGGGGATGTGTGAGTGGATGTGCGATGTGTGGGTTGGTGGGGGATTGTGTGTGTGGGTGGGGAATATGTTGTGGATGGAGATGTGGCTGGGGGATTGGTGGTATGAGGTGTGGGTGGGGAGAGGATGTGTGGGGTAGGATGTGGATGGGCGTGGGATGTGTGGGTTGGTGGAGGAATGTTTGTGGGTGGCGAGTGTGTTTTGGTTGGGGGATCAGGTGAGGGTAGTGTGTGTGGGTGGGGGATGTGCGGGAGGGGGATGGGTCGGTTGGTGGGGTATGTATGTGTCCCTTGGTGTGCGTGTGTGTCGGTAGGTGGGGGTGTTTATGTGTCCCTTGGTGCGCGTGTGTGTGGGTAGGTGGGGGTGTGGGTGGGGTGATGTATGGATAGGTGGGAGATGGGCCTCATAACATGGTAATTAGCCTTGTTTATGTTTACAACATTCATTTCACAATGTTTATTTTTCTTCCTATGTAAATGTATAATGCTCTTGATGAACGAAAGACGAGTGATTGGAAGGGCCGAATGTAAGACGGGCCTGCGCGCCCAATTTGTGACCCTAATAAAGTTGATGTGATGTGATGTGATATGTGACGCGAGTTTGAAACCTCGGTAAAGTGATGGATTTTTTGTTCTGTCGGTGGCAAATGAAAACCTTAACCTGCACAGTTGGCGGCGATTGTAATAACCAGTCGGACTTAATTCCTCGGCCCCAAGAACCCTGTCCTACACCACAAGGTACTACATATAGTAATGACAGGTTTTATGTTTTAGTACAAGAACTCTGTCCTACACCACAAGGTACTACATATAGTAATGACAGGTTTTATGTTTTATTACAAGAACCCTGTCCTACACCACAAGGTACTACATATAGTAATGACAGGTTTTATGTTTTAGTACAAGAACCCTGTCCTACACCACAAGGTACTACATATAGTAATGATAGGTTTTATATTTTAGTACAAGAACCCTGTCCTACACCACAAGGTACTACATATAGTAATGACAGGTTTTATATTTTAGTACAAGAACCCTGTCCTATACCACAAGGTACTACATATAGTAATGCTAGGTTTTATATTTTAGTACAAGAACCCTGTCCTACACCACAAGGTACTACATATAGTAATTACAGGTTTTATGTTTTAGTACAAGAACCCTGTCCTACACCACAAGGTACTACATATAGTAATGACAGGTTTTATATTTTAGTACAAGAACCCTGTCCTACACCACAAGGTACTACATATAGTAATGACAGGTTTTATATTTTAGTACAAGAACCCTGTCCTACACCACAAGGTACTACATATAGTAATGACAGGTTTCATATTTTAGTACAAGAAATGGCGATCTAAAACAATTTGCTGTTCGTAGAGGTGAGCACATATCTTCGATTTACGAGTACAAAGAATTGATTGAAAATGATGCGAGGAAATATTTGACAAAACATGTACTGGATTCAGAATTACAATTAATAAATTTACAAAGGAGGTCAGCATGGCTGAATGAGTAAGAGAGCTCGCTCTTAAACGTCCACTGTACTGATGGCGAGGTAGCGGGTTAAAAACCTACACTGGTCAGTTGGACTAAAATGTTGACTTCTCGTTCTGACTTAGAGGCGTAATTCAGTATCTCAGAAGTTGGAGTGGGTTCGCCGGGTGGCGAGAGACACTGGTAATAGAGTAATAGAGAAAGCTAATCTACAAGCAAACATCAGTCCAGTGTACCAGAAATAGCAGCACTTGAGTTCAAACCGAGCCAACGCCCCAAATACATCAACAGTAACATCAACAGTAACATCAACAGTAACATCAACAGTAACATCAACAGTAACATCAACAGTAGCATCAACAGTAACATCAACAGTAACATCAACAGTAACATCAACAGTAACATCAACGAGGTGAAACTAGACACGAGCGCCATGCGGGAAACTAAAGAATAACAGTCACAGTAACATCTCAACGAGGTGAAACTAGACACCAGCGCCATGCGGAAAAACTAAAGAATAACAGTCACAGTAACATCAACTAGGTGAAACTATACACGAGCGCCATGCGGAAAACTAAAGAATAACAGTCACAGTAACATCAACTAGGTGAAACTAGACACGAGCGCCATGCGGAAAACTAAAGAATAACAGTCACAGTAACATCAACTAGGTGAAACTAGACACGAGCGCCATGCGGAAAACTAAAGAATAACAGTCACAGTAACATCAACTAGGTGAAACTAGACACGAGCGCCATGCGGAAAACTAAAGAATAACGGTTAGCCAGCAACATAACGGGTGTCGTTTAGTCGCTACAGGCTGAGGGAGATACTGAAGAGAGGGTCTGGGCAGTAATGGACCGATAGTTCGATGCGCAATGAGGATGCTCTGTTGGCTAACTATCTAACTAAAGTAACACTGCGACACATCATAATCTAAAGTAACACTGCACCACAACATCATAAACTAAAGTAACACTACAACATCATAAAATGATACATGTTTTTTACAGGACGTTGCGATCAACCCGAACCCACAGCTTGATTTTCTAGGCAAGTTTACGTCCAGCAGTTTGTCATTGTTTTCTGAACGAAAACTCAACATTGAAGTCCAAGAGGCCCTTTCGAGACTGAACCCCCTGATTTGGCCATCGGTGGACTGGAAGTTTAAATGAAAGTGCATTACACTTCGCGGCTACACAGACTTCCCCCAACACACCTCCTAAAACAATTGGAGAAACATCTAGAAACCATAACGACGGCAATACCATGACCCCCCAGAGGACAGACAAAAGTCATCAACTTGGCACGGGCGACTCAGATATCGCGACTTAAGAAGTTAAAGATTGGTTCGATTAGACCAAGTGGCAGGAAACCAGACAACGAACATCTACACACTACAATGGATGCCATGCTCCCAGCATAGCAAACGTTCGCTGAAGAAGACAGAAGGATTGATTTAAAAACATGCGTGTTCTTTACACCCATTCAAGTTTGGCTGTTTGTGATTTCTTCTTCTTCTTCTTCTTCTTCTTCTTCTTCTTCTTCTTCTTCTTCTTCTTCTTCTTCTTCTTCTTCTTCAGGTTGTACTTTTAATGAGTGGGATTTTTGAAAATACAAGTATTGCAGTTCCAAGTTTTATATTTACCTTTTATGTTGCATGAACTCCACAGAGGGTGAATACAAAGCTTGGAACGGCAATATTTTCAAAAACACCACAGTCACTAAATATACACCTTATACCTGTTCTTCTTCTTCTTCTTCCCCAAATCATCCAGTGGGGCATACGCCCTCAACCAAAACACACCAAGTTGTCCATCTGGTACTATCTCCTGCATCTCCCTCCATGTCCTCCCAGTGTCAATCATCTCCGTCTGTTAATTCGCTTCTCCGTCTGTTAATTCGCTTCTCCGTCTGTTAATTCGCTTCTCCGTGTGTTTTAGTGTCCCGCTATTTGGAGAAGTCAACATTTCAGTCCAACTGCCCGGCCCGTGGAACAAAATAACGCGCCGAGGTCAGAAGGAACAGTGTAAGCGCATTAAACATGGTCATGAGTCTCAATTTTCATGTGGCACAAACAATTGGGTGATTCTAAAAACAGATTGACCTTGCCCAAATTCCTAACCGTTTCGTCAGCGCGCCTGCTAAGGGAAAACCATATGGGTGGTTATTATTAAAAGGGGTCATATCGGTTGTGAGGTGTTTGCCTCTGGTCCTCGTGGCAGAATAAATATTGATCCCCGGCGTATATTCGGCTTATCAACTATCGCGCCTCATGGACCCCATGTCTCACGCGGATCAAGAACACCTTGTTTCACCATGGGGTTCTCAATCCCAGGTCAGAGACTGATGTGACCTTGCCAGGGGTGTGTGACTACGGCCTGCCGGGTCAGAAAGGTCAACGGGTGGGGAACTAAGCAGGAACCTGCAATGTGTCTGTGATGTGATAGGGCCATCACATTTTGTCGACCTGAATGAACAGAGGAGTTGGTGGTTAGTCCCTTACTCTGTTAGAGGACAACGAACCCTCGTCCGACCGCGCTCATGACGTTCTCAACGTAACCCTTTATCCACTAACTAAACCAACGCACCGGCCAGTGAGCTGACGAATTGAGACACAAACCTGCTGTCTTGTAGGTAGACTTGGGACAGTCAAACGCCTAGGAAAACAACAACTACAACAGTTGGTTGCATATCCTTTACATGACGTCGCATTCAACCCCAGTATGTTTTGTTGTTTATGATTTCTTGGCAAGTTTACGTTCAGTAATTTACAATTGCTTTCTAACGACAGGCACTCATACCATTGTATGAAAACCAACGCAAGCCGGTCTGTTTCCAAATCGCCTGCAGCTGAGTTTCCAACGCGGTATGCGGGATTACGAATTACTGGGCAAAAAAGCGTGTTGAGATGGGATGTGTTGACCAGAGGCTTGATGAAACAGTGCTAAGCAGGTCACTGTATCATTACGTTAGGATGGCGTATCAAATTTATGAATCTCGTTTTGGAAACATATTTCTCCTTTTCGTTCGCTTACACTGGGATTAACCCGCGCATATCCTTTACAGGACATCGCTGTCAACAGCAGTATCTTTCAGCTGTCTGTTGATTTCTTGGCAAGATTACGCTCAGTAGTTTGTCATTGCTTTCTGAGCGGCCGGCTCAGTTATCCCGCAAGTCACCAGCGGAGGTAGAACCGCTTCCCAGCTCTCGCCCGTCACGAGACTGCGTGATAAACGGGATTACGGAGAGAAAGTGTTGTAACCCCTCGGCCAGAGAGACCGGCGTCTGTAGCTTAGGGTACAGATTTTCATAATTCCCATCCATATCGAACCGAGGGTTAGAAATCAGATGAGGGCCATTTAGAAGCAGACCGCTATGCATTATTTTTTTTAAAATGGTATGAGTCACGGCCGTTCAGAAAGCAATGGCAAACAACTGAACTAACATCTTATAGTAAATTACAAACAGCCAAAAAATGCTGGGGCTGACTGGAACGTCCTGCAAAGAATATATAACTAACTTTATTTTAAAACAATGGACTCATCTGCCATGCTGTGTCCGATACGGCCTGCATTGTTGTCTGCAGGTGTTCTTGACCAAAAGGCGTTCGGTCAGCGATGTGGGCAGTACCACAACCACTACCACACCTTTCAGGAAATAAGCCTTGTATCGACTTGATTTATACTTTGTAATTAAGAGTATAAATCAGTGAGAGTATAAATCAGTAAGAGTATAAATCAGTGGGAATACAGGTCAGTATGAATATAGATAGTGCGAAAAGAGGCAGAGGAAGAAAAATGACGCTGGATGGACTGAGACGGTGGCATGGCGGAATATCATCAGAAGAGTTTATCCAGAGCACCAAAGGCCGAGATCTGTGGAGAGACATGAAGATCTATGCGGGTTGACAGAGCACATGATGCTGATCGATTTATGACGTTTGGGTCGACCCTGAATTCTTTATAACCAAATGATGCACCTTAGGGGAGGACTATTTGATCTCGGGCAGTGGGCCCATCAGATTAATGCACCAGCCACATCTCTACCACAAGAACAAGAAGTCAAAGGACAAGAGCGCTATGTAGGTGGTCAAAGAATAACAAGCAACCAACACAGAAATGGTTTTGTTAGCTACTACATGCTGATGGGGAAGGTGAGGATGGGATGCGAGCACTAATGGACTGCATGGTTTTCTGTGCACTGGGGATAGCGTAACAACTAACTAATTAACTACCTAGCTAGCTAGGTGAGCGAGCGAACTAACGAGCTAGCTTGCCGGCTAGTCAACAACAAACCAATGCACTAACTAGCTAGCTAACTAACTGACTGACTAACTAATTAACTACCTACCTACCTAGCTAGGTGAGCGAGCGAATTAATGAACTAGCGAGCCAGCCAGCCAGTCAACCTACCAACCAATTCACTAACTAACTAGCTAACTAATAAATTACCTACCTAGCTAGCTAGGTGAGCGAGCGAACTAGCGAACTAACGAACTAGCGAGGCAGCCTGCCAGTCAACCTACCAACCAATTCACTAACTAGCTAACTACCTAGCTAGTCAACTAACTAACTAACTAACTAACTAACTAACTAATTCACTCACTCACTGACTCACTAACTAGCTAAATATCTCTCACTCACTCACTCACACACTCGCTAACAAGCTAACTAATTCACTCACTCACTCACTAGCTAACTAACTAACTAACGAACTAGCTCACTCACATACTCGCTAGCAAGCTAACTAACTAACTGACGAACTAACTAATTCTACCACAATTTCAGTATAATACAACATTAAACCACAGAAACTGCCAACACATCCAGTGACGTACAGTTCATCCTAACTCACTGCAGTTGGTGTATCCCCTGTCAGACGTCTTAACCCCTAAGCCCGATGCACTGACAAAGGTTTGCAACTATTGGGGTCAGTTTAGTGTGCGATTTCTCTCCCGACCCCCTCCCGAAGTACCATCTCCACGGGGACTATTCTGTACTCCTGTCCTTCCCATCTCAAGCTAAGAAACCAGTGGGGTGTGCTAGACCAGTACTGGAGCTTTCCATCTGCCATATATGACATAGCCAGGTCGTGATTCAGCACAGCACATACTTACTGGCTGGTATTAGGCCTGGGTTGGTCAAGTTTCTTCCCTGGGGTGCACCCATAGTTAAGTTATCTGTTGGGGTATCATCTTTGCACTTCGGACATATCCATAGGTGCTCAGATTTCACCCCCCCCCCCCCAAACATATGCACCAGCGTCCGGTAGCTAACAATGCCAGTTCTGTGTTGGCCGACATGAACCCGTATTCTTCTATGTGCTTCTCGTGTCAGGCCTGCCAATTCTTACTCTCAAGTCTTTCATTCTGAACAACACAGTGGATTCAAAGTGGCGCCAAACTCCTCTGCCCTCCACATCTCTCTAAGGGCATTTATAATATCGGCACGATGCACGGGCTGATCTTCTGCTGGGGCTACAAAGCCAGCAAGTTTATCAGCGCGTTAGTCTCCCTCAATGCCCGCGCGTCCTGGAACGAAGATGGATGATTAAATATTTCACGGTCAACACACTCCATTCTAACCCCAAGGTATAAGGATGACAACTGGGGGTGGGGCGGTGGCGGGAGGGGGTGGGAGCGGAAAAAAGAAACAAGACAAAAGAAATACTGATGTAGTGAGCCATACGATCCAGCACCCATCAACATCTATCATCATAATCATCATTAACAACATCATCATCATCAACATGAACTAAGTCCTTGCTTGCACTAAGACTACATTAATGTTAAAATTAGTTGCATTTCTTTTACAGGACGTCGTCGTAGTCAACACCATCATGTTTGACGATTTGTGAATTATTAGTGACATTTTATGTTCAATAGTTTGCCATTGCTTTCTGAACCATCGAAGCTCATAACATGGAAATAAACGCTAGGAGGTTTGCTTCCAAATCGTTTACGGCTGATTTCGAATCTTCGACTGAGTATATTGGAGAATTGTGAAACTCATTTACCACCCCTCAGCCACTGAGACGGCTTGCGTTAATGTGTATAATAAATTTATGTGGTGTTAGGTTTATTATTAATAACAATTGTTAATAATATTAATATTAACACGTACAAAAGATAACAGTGCTAGCCTTAACTTGAGTACTCACCTGCAAATGCTTGCATTAACTGGTTTGCCTGGTTGAGGAGATTCTTCAAACCTGGCACACGAGAATTCTAAACAGGGCCCTATTCTGTTTAAAGATCACGATATGCAAACCACGAAAGCCCAAACTATGTAAGAAAACACGCACATGTCTCTTGAGCCGCTGAGTTCTTCTCACGCATAAGCTGAACCACTTCGCTTTTACAACATTCTACCGGCGAATTATAGTAGTGGGTCGAGCACATCCGTTGATTCCGCTAGCACAGTAATGTGCCAACTGCGTCAATTCACCCTTTCTTCACTGGTCTGTCGTCGAAGGAACCAACACCCCCAGAGATGTGTCAACGATCGATGCAGTACCACAATTATTATGATTATCACTGGGAATTATCAATGGCGGTATGGAGTCTGCAAATGACGTAGCCGGCAGTTTAAAAGTAGGCGCAGTTCTTAAGTTATATTTAATGGCACAAATGGTTGCGTTAATTACACTGGGGGTAAATAACGAAAACTTAGGCCAGGGAACGACTGGCTACAAAATATAAACACACGTTCCTGTCCTCTCAGCTAAATAGAACAACGGGAAGTAACTGCGGATTGTCGCAGTCAGGGTGAAACTATGGATGCCAGGTAATCTTAACAATTCCGCTTAAAATTAAGCCAAATTCACTATAGAACAGAAATATTTATTTCTTTTATGTTATGGTTAATATGAGTACACGGTGGTTCTACTCATTAAGAACATAATGTCATTTTAAAAAAATAATTTAATTATTTAAGATTTTGAAAATGTAGTTATTCCTCTATTTAACATAATAAGAATTATTGAATAAAATATAGTTCTTAAAATAACCTCTCACTAAAATAACTTTAAAAAAATAGCATACATTGTTGTATGAATTAGTTAAATTTATTTTAAAATACACTGAAAAAGTAGCTGAAAAGCACATGAAGTAATCCCTTATTGTTGTTTCAAAGAGTGCGGAATTTGCAGAGAAAACCGTCAACCTGGCACATTACATTTTGTTTTGGGTCGATAAGAAACTCCACAGGTTCACGACCTAGACTCGGTCAAGGCCTTTACTCAAGGTGAAAGACCGCGTTCTCCGGTCTATGTTTACACCTAAACAAACCACGTTGCAATACTCCCTACACATGCACAATTCACCAGTTACTCACCTACAAAGAAATGGACAACATTATAATTCACTAACTACAGAGCGAGAACCTCCAGAATGAATTCTCCTCTCTGTTGACATTGGATGCTCGACCTTGCAAGGTAAAGGACGAGCAAGTCACGTGACAGAACAGAGTTTGTAAACAATAACTAGGTCACGTGACACAAGCACAACAACCAGCCCATACACCCACACACGTCTGCGTGTGTTGTGTCCTGCTGCCAGCTGCTACTGTAGTAGCAGTAGTATAAATGTCTACATTTTAAATGTTAAGTATGATATTGATACTAATAGCACCAACACAGTTGTCGTATTATTATCAAGAGAATAGTCATTATCTTTGTCGTCATTTTCATCTCATCGGTATCTTTGTTTTCGTCATTATCATCACAATCATCATAAACTTTATAGTCGTCATTATCGATTCACTTATCGGCATCATTGTTTTCGTCA
>JACEFZ010009291.1:845000-910000 GCA_014155875.1 Cepaea nemoralis | reverse complement strand
TAGCACAAATATGGTTTGTTGGAGCTGTGGTCAGAGGGGACACGCTTTTAGATTATGTGGTAACAGACGTGCTCAGGTTGGTGCACAAAATAGAGGTGGAAACAGTGGACCAAGTAGAAATTATGAAGACAGACAGAGAAATTCTACAAGGCCAAGAATGCAGGAAAACTGGCGTCCCACTTACTGAATAGGACCTGCGGTAGGAGGGAGAATAAAAAGGTCCCAAGAATGAGTGAATATATTAATTATCCAAATGGCAAATATAATAGGACAAATAGAAATAGAGAATATAGAAAATGGCCTCAACTTGGAGAGATAAAACAGTTTTCAGTGAATATGATTGATCCCAGTTCATGCATTATAGAAATAGGTAAATTTAAAATTAGAACATTGATTGATTCAGGAGCGCAAGTTAGTGTAATCAAGGAAAATTGTTTATATCGTATATTAAAGAATTTCAAAATGTTTGGAAATCAAGATACCCTTCATTCGGTTACTGGACAAAATCTGGATGTGGTTGGAAAAACAATGATAAACCTTAGATTGGGAGGAATAAACGTGAGACACCTTTTTCATGTGGTTAAAGAGTTAAATAGGAACATGATCCTAGGTAGAGATTTTTTGATAAAAAATGGTGTAAGGCTTTATTTTGATTTACACAAGTTGAGATTTCAAGATGTCTATGTGGACTTGGAGGAAGACATGCACGTATCGGCCCTGGTAAGAGTAAAAACATCTATAATTCTAAAACCACAGACAGTCAATCTGATACAAGCAAAAATTTTAAAACATCCGTATCTTTCGACAGGACAAACTGTTACAGTAACAGAATTAGAGAGAGAGATAATAGATGAACCAGGATTAGAAGTCACAGACGGAATAGTAACATTAGATAGATATAGCAGTTTTCCTGTAATGATTTTTAATAACACAGGGAAAGACATTACGTTGTATAGAGGGTGTGTGATTGCAAAAATAGCACCTGATCTTAACAACATAGCAACAACAGTTAAAGAAGGATTGCCAATGAATAAATATCCAGAGGGCCCTATTAATAACCGAAATAGAAATAGAGGAAGTGGGAAAAGACGGAATGATGATGCGATCCATGCATTCAGAAAATATACATCTCAAGTAAATTCAGTAGACAAAACAACGTCATCTTTGAAGAGAGAACAGGAGTTATTATCACAATTGAAAGCTCCGCCAGAGTATAAAGAAGTATTAGAAGAATTAGTAAGAAAAAATCAAGATGTTTTTGCTATTAATGACTTGGAGTTAGGTAAGACTAAGACAGTTACTATGGAAATAGACACAGGAAATCATCCACCAATTAGTTTGAAACCATATAGAACTCCTCTAAGGAATAGGGAAATAGTAGAAAAAGCAATAGAAGATATGCTAAAAGCGGGAATCATAACAAGATCTAAGTCAGAATGGTCATCTCCGATAGTCATAGTGACCAAGAAAGATGGTAGTCATCGCTTCTGTTGTGACTACAGGGCCCTGAACAAAATCACCAAGAATGTGGCCTATCCATTGCCGGTAATTGATGATATTTTGGGGTTACTTAATGGGTCTACCTTCTTTACTACGCTAGACGCAAGGTCAGGATTTTGGTGTATCCCTATGTCGCCGGATGCTCAGAAGAAAAGTGCCTTCTGTACTCACGCAGGTTCTTACGAATTTTTACGAATGCCTTTTGGGGTCAAGACGGCGCCTTCTCATTATATGCTATTAATAAATCAGGTACTGGAGGGCTTACAAAAGTTTGCATTAGCATACATAGATGACATTTTAATCTACACAGCAGGAGACGTGCAAGATCATCTGAAACACGTAAAGTTGGTATTTGATAGACTAAAATTACACGACGTTAAATTGAAACTCAGTAAATGCGAATTCCTAAAAACAGAAACTAAGTATTTGGGGTACATCATTAATAGAGAAGGAATTAAACCAGATCAGGATAAGGTTAAAGTCATTAGAGAATTACCTGCTCCAACCAATATAAGAGAAGTTCGGGCTTTTATCGGTATGGCCGGGTATTATCGTCGTTTCGTTCCAAACTTCGCTGAGATAGCAGAACCCATTACAAACCTGACTTGTAAATACGCAAGATTTAAATGGACTGAAAATTGTCAGAAAGCATTTGATTTTTTTTTTAAACAGCTTAACAACGGTTCCACTTTTGGCACATCCAGACTTAAACAAACAATTGGTGTTATATACAGATGCTTCGGACAAAGCTATAGGGGCATGTTTAACGCAATCATATGAAGGTGAAAATACAGGAATACCAGGGGTTAGAAATGAGAGACCAATCTACTTTTTGTCACACAAACTTAGCAAATCTCAGAAGAAGTGGTCGACAGTTGAGAAGGAGGCATATGCTATCCACTATGCCCTTCAAAAACTTGATTATTATTTACATAACGCAAATTTCGTCATTAAAACTGATCACATGCCATTAAAATCTTTACTAGAAGCCCCAGTACAAAACAGAAAAATACAGACATTGGCGCTGAACTTGCAAGGATACAATGCAAAAGTCGAATATATTTCCGGAAAAGAAAATACCTGTGCAGATTTATTGTCCGGAATTCCATACTCTGAGATATCTGAAGATAATGAGAATGAGGGAGAGCCAGAGATAGACGACCGAAACTGGCAGGTAAATATATTGGATTCGGCCATGTTGAATAGAGAAAATTTTAAAGCTCACAGACAGAACAAGCTCTTGAACAAATAGTAGAGGCTCCACAATTACCACATTTTGATATGAAGGAAGAACAAGAACTAGATCCGAAAGTATTAGAAATCAAACAAAAGTTGAAAGGAACAGCCGAAAACACTTTTACAATTTTTTTTATTGAATTACAGCAAGATGGACAGTTATACTATATGAATGAAAAAAACTGAAGAGGCAGAATTGAGGAAATACATTCCGAAACAGTTAGAAAACAAGGTTTTAAAAGCATATCATGATGAAAATGGACATCTTGGCCGTGATAAATTATGCAAAGCTCTCAAGAAAAAGTATTATTGGGCAAACATGTTTAAGAGTATTTATAAGTATGTTGATGAATGTGAGAAATGTAGGTTAAGAAATATGAAAACAATTAAATGTCCCTTACAAGATACGGATATTCCTCAGTTCCCAATGCAGAAGGTGAGCTTAGATATTTCAGGTCCTCATCCAAAAACGTTATCGGGGAATGTATATCTACTTCATATTGTGGATTCCTATAGTCTCTGGCCAGAAGTGTATCCAATTCCAGATAAGAGCGCTGATTCTGTTATTAATATTTTCCTACAAGAATATATACCAAGGTTTAGTTGCCCATAGACAGTACTCACAGATAATGGAAGAGAATTCGTAAACAAAAAGTTTGAGAAATTACTACAAGATTTAAATGTTGCCCACATAAAAACTTCTTATTATAGACCTTCTTCGAATGCGAAAAACGAGAGACAGCATAGGACGTTATACAATATATTAGCAAAAAATATAGAGGAACACGATAGGGACTGGGACCTTTATCTGGGACCAGCACTGGGGGCAATACGAACGCACCAAAACGACGGAACAGGATTTTCACCGTTTTACCTGCTATACGGAAGAGAACCAATACTCCCAACTGACAATCTGTTAAAACCTAAACGGAAATATATTTAGGAGAATTTTCAAGAAATGAATTTACAGGAAATGCACAAGGCACATGTAAGGTTAAGAAGTAATATAATTAAAGCTAGAGAAAGACAGAAAAAGTACGCAGATAAAAATACTCAACTACAAGAATTTAAGGTAGGCGACAGAGTTTACTATAAGAAGCATAGAAGAAACTCTAAATTTGATTCTCATTGGATTCCAGGATATTACATTTTAGAAAAATTAGGTCCAGTAACATATACTATCAAGAACCAAATAACAGGACATGTAGCGCGTTCACATGTTGAGAATTTAAGACGAGATGAAGAGAAGCGATAATAATAATAATAATAATAATAATAATAATTATTATTATTATTATTATTATTATTATTATTATTATTATTATTCAGACGGATTATACTCAGATGGACAATTCGTCAGAAGAGTTAAATATACAATACCCTCAGATTTTGGTAAAGATCCGGTACAAAATCAAGTATTAACAACACCAGTTTATGAAGATACTTACGATCAAGAGGAAACAATACCTAAAACTTTTATGCAGGAAGAAAAGAATACGTACGATGATTATAATAGTGTTGATTCTATGGAGGAGGAGATAACTGCCCCATTTAAAAATACCAGGCAAGCAGTAAAGAGGAGGATAGAGAGACAGAGAGATAGAGAAGTTAAAAGACAAAAGCGAATTAGAGAAAATTCATCAAGTGATGAAGAAATGCCACTGTTGGAAAGATCATTAAGAAGCCAAGATAGAAAAATCAGGTTAGATATAGACAGAAAAAAAATTAGAGGCCGCCGAGAATGTAAGTACAGAAGAACAATATATGGATGAAAAATCAGAAACTGATGAAGACGAAAATGGTGGTATAAAAGAGGATATGTTGAGTTCTCCTCGGGGAAATAAGGACATTGATATGGAAATGGCAATTATCGAGAGAAATCTAACATTATTGAAAAAATGGAGATATGATAAATAAATTGATGGGATAGTCTGCAGATTGCAGGAGAATTTTTTTTAGGAGGATTTAAAATGCCTGACCTGTGTTGGAAGATAAAGCAGTCTTCCTATATATAGTAGCTGTAGATTACAGATGTGTTAAGTTAGGTTTTCGTAGAGTATAATGCATTGCGTAATTTATAATGAAGTGTATTAATTTTGATTGAATTGGTTCTGTGAAATGGTTATTATTTGATTTTAGAAGAAGACTTGTTGTGTTTTCTTTATTTTAGGGTAATTTAGCGGTCAATAAAAGAAACCGTTATTGTTTATATTGATTTAAATTGGTGATAATGTGACTATGTACATTATGTTGGGGATAAAACCATATATATTTGGGGGGAAAGAGTTCTGTTTGGATTACGCTTGGTTTAATAACTCTTGTAACTTGTGCTTTCAGTTATTTTGACTTATTTGAGTTCACCATATTAATTTGATGATTGTTAAGACTTGGTTGAAAAGAAAATTGTTATTAGTTTGGTCTGAGTATAGAATAGAATTAGTAAGAGCAATAAGACGGGGTCTTATGGAGAACCCTTCGTTCAGAAAATAGTTAACAAACGACTGAGGACTAGAAGAGAGACACATTCTCCTTGTGAGTAATAAGTTTTAGTAAACATGAATACCATAAACTTTGGCCTTGTGCTAGTAAGAAGGCTGCTGCGCCAGTCAGCGTTAATGTTTGGAATAGGGGGAGTTAATTACATAGTGGCTATGTAGTTTAGAAACACATGCCATGCTTGGATGACGGGGTTTTATAATGGATCCTACACAAATAAAAGTTGATAGAAATATATGGTTCTGGGGGGTTGAAATAGGAGCTGCATTAAGTTAGCATGAATTGAAAATATATGGATTAGATGCCATGTTATATTAAGGAGGAAGAAGTTAACGTGACTGACGTCTATAGGTGGTATAAAAAGAGGCTGCGTTAGTCAGCATCAATGGGAATATAAGGAGCTAGTTAATTGAGAGTGGACATTAATGGGGCTGTAGATAGCAGCACATATGGTTTAGTACAAAGTTAGATACGCCCATGAACAAGGATGGTTATAATGGGATGTGAGGGGGTTAATATAGGAGCTGTGATAAGCAGCGTTAATTGGTTTAAAGTATGTTCATAAGAAATGAACATTGTCAATATTATTTTGATGGTTTAACCATGATTGATCATGAGCCATGGGAAATATAGTCATTAATGGTTGTGGGTGGCAGCACAAATATTAATATTGAGTATATAAGGAAGAAATTTTGGATTGACTTAATTTATAACAAACAGAAGTATATATTCATGGATTATAAGATGCGTTTTTAAAACTTTATTTATAAAGTTTTTGTGATTGCAAGGGAGGTAAATGTGATTGCTTTCTGACTACTTCTTTATATCTTTATATCTGGGTGCGCACCCCATCTTTTCTGTCTATCCTGTGTTGTTTTATTGATGTTGAGAGGATATGAGAGGCTGCATAACGCACGACAAATTTCCAATTGTGTTTATATACCAACGGTTTTGATGAACATATGTATATATGAAATGAAATATCTAGATAGATTCCTTGTAAATTGTTTTGGAAAAAATGAAATTTTGTATACATAAACGAAGAAGAAGTATGACTTCACGAAGGTCTGTGAAGAAACATAGCGGTTTGCTATAAGAGATAAGTAAACAAGTAGACTCTTAGGAATAGAAAGAGTAATAACTAGAGTTCACTGGGTAATAAAGGGTTAGTTTAGGATGAGTAATCCGGTTGAGAGAAATACATTAGGTGAGTAGGTTAGGGATTAAGACTTTTTAAGAAAAAGTCTTGTTGAGGATAGAGAGGAATGTAACAGAGCACCATCTCTGTTGGGGATTTAGTGAGTTAACAGATGCTGTGCAAAATGGGGAAATGGATATGTGAACGCGTGAGCACGATTAGTTTTAGGTAACTAGGGTTGCTCACGCGTTTACGTAAACAGTCTTCCATATTAGCCGTCTACAAGAACAAGACGTATGATTTTCATCTGGACGGTATTTTTATAAACTGATGTCAAATAAACTTAAATACAGTCAAGTTGGATATGTTATATATCGACACGTGCCTTATTCTCTATAACACTGTTATAGTAGTAGTAGTAGTAGTAGTAGTAGTAGTAGTAGTAGTAGTAGTAGTAGTAGTAGTAGTAGTAATAGTAGTGGTAGTAGTAGTAATAGTAGTAGTAGTAGTAGTAGTAGTAGTAGTAGTAGTAGTAGTAGTAGTAGTGGTAGCAGCAGTAGCAGCACTATCAGTAGTTGTAGTAACAGCAGCAGCAGCAGCAGCAGCAGCAGTAGTAGTAGTAGTAGTAGTAGTAATAGTAGTAGTAGTAGTAGTGGTAGGAGCAGCAGTAGCAGCACTAGCAGTAGTTGTAGTAACAGCAGCAGCAGTAGTAGTAGTAGTAGTAGTAGTAGTAGTAGTAGTAGTAGTAGTAGTAGTAGTAGTAGTAGTAGTAGTAGTAGTAGTAGTAGTAGTAGTAGTAGTAGTAGTAACGCTTTAAAGACACTGAAAATCTCTCTGAATGCTTTTGGAATTCATCATGACACCTGGGAGACTGCAGCCAGAGACCGAAATTCGTGGCGTGCATCATTACACAAGGGTGCAGTCATGTGTGAGGCAACCAGGAAAAAAGGCAGGACAGAAAAACCACTGCAGGAAATCCTTTTCCAGAAACGTCAAGCATTCTTTGCCCACATTGTCAAAGAACATTTCGAGCCAAAATAGGCCTTATCAGCCATCTTAGAACGCACGGCTCCATACTTTCAACCCCACTGAATGAAATGAATGGTCATCATCATTCTTGATGGACAAACAACACACAACACAGTAGTAGTAGTAGTAGTAGTAGTAGTAGTAGTAGTAGTAGTAGTAGTAGTAGTAGTAGTAGTGGTGGTGGTGGTAGTAGTAGTAGTAATTGTTGTTGTTGTTGTTGTTGTTGTTGTCTCGAAGAAATCTGATTTCCTTGGAACCAATCCCGCAGACGAATGCTCTAATCACAGGAAAGACGCGACCCGTAAGTTATGCGTATACGCGAGTAAGGTCAAGAACTATTCTCTCTGTCGGCAGGTGTATTAGGTAAACGATGGTAATCTAAAATGTGGATAGGCAGATCTGTACTCGTTAGATGATGTCGTTAACTTTACTGTCTTTATGTCTTCAGAATATTTCCTGGAACCCTCTTTCACTGAATCGAGCTGGCAACAGAGGTTAATTAAATAAAAACATCCCTGCTTGAAGTAAGATTCGAATTCATGACCAGAAACCCTTCAGCCTACAGTGCTAGCCAATGCGTAAACATTACGTTTGTCAAGTAATCTAAGGGAACCAACCGTGAAAATTATTAGACAATTTATCTGCCCTTAACATTGAGGGATTGCTGTCCCTTTTTCTTGCTTTATCATTCTTTTTATTTTTGGACTTCTCGCGAGGGCGGTAAATTAGTCACGTGGTCTCTATGACGGGTAAAAGGAATTCGATCTTGTGCGTTATCTGTCTAACACAGTGTTTCCCAACCTTTTTTGTGCCATGCCCCACTTAAGCGTTTCTAAAATTCATATTGCCCCCCTCCCCCGCCCCACGCCCCCCCCCCCTCAACATATACATTATTTTTAATATTCAAAAATCCGAGGGGTTAGCAGCTTTCTCCGCTAACCCCGAATACTTTCGTCACGTGACGCGACTAGAATTAGCAGTGGTTCGAATCGCAAAAGTGACATGAGAGTATGGAGCCGGTCGCTCAGAAAGTCGTGGCGTGCTGATGAGCGTAATCTAGCCTAGGAATCAACATACAGCTGAAAGATGCTGGTGTTGACCGCAATATCCTGAAACAGGATGGAAACGCGGAAAAAAAAAATTGAAAGTTCACTAAAGAAACTTGAATGATAGGTTTTAGGAAGAAATCACTAGGTAATTATTGAGCAAACACAGTAAGTAAATTTTCAAAACATATAATGGAGAACTGAAAGTACAAAATAATTTTAATGAAAGATATTTCTATATTATTTTAATTATTAGTAATTATTTATTATTTAAATTTAGTGAGATCCTTGCGCTTGATGCTTGCTGCAAAGAGATCTTATGTCAGGTTCCAATTTAGTTAACTTCAGTGGGACGCAGAGGTGTTTCTAAGGCACCAGGGCCGGGTTATATACTGGCCAAGACCTATTGACGCGTCCTCGTCGAGCGTCCTGGGCAACAGGTCCCTTCGGGGTCCTGGCTAAAGTCAATAGGATCGCCGAGTCCTCCGAAGTCGGAGCGTGTCTGCCTGTACGGCGAGGAACCACCAGTCTGCACACCAATAAGCCAGACATGGGACAACGGATACTCACGCAAACCTCAGGTCCTGTATGACATCACACTGATGTTGGACAACAGGATGTCTTCATCCGACATACAGGACTTCACGTTGGAGCTCAAGCCAACGAACACAAGCAAGCAAGCAAGCAGTTAACTTCAGTCTCAAGTCTCCCCGTTTTGTTATATTCAGCCGATTTCTTCCATTTTCGAATTGCCCCCCTTAACAGTCGAATTGCCCCCCTGTGGGGCGTGGGCCCCACGTTGGGAAACACTGGTCTAACAGCAACTACGCTTTAATTACGGCATTAAGGGGTTTCAATATGATGAAGAGAAAGCGCTCATTTGAGGATTCTTATGCTTAAGAGAAATGTTCCGGTTTCTCAGTTGCAACAAACTTCAACCCTACATGTACATCTAGTACAATGTTATGGCAATTTGTGGTTTCATACATTTGTCCTTCCCTTTAGAATAATTTTACCTGACTATTTTACACCAGCCTTCGTTCTGATTGAAAGAACTGGGACTGCACTAACGAAATTATAACATTATATACAACTATAAGAAAGAGACAAACATTATTCTTTGATCACGTGATGAGAAGAGTGGCGTCGGAAACCGTAATGACGACTTGAAAGATCAGTGGGAGAAAATGATGAGGCAAACCGAGACAAATAACGTAGTAATACATATTTGGGCAGGTTAGAAGAGATGCGTTGGAACATATTTGGTCACGTTAGAAGAGAAACATTGGAACATATTTGGTCACGTAGAAGAGAAACATTGGAACATATTTGGTCACGTAGAAGAGAAACGTTGGAACATAATTGGTCACGTAGAAGAGAAACATTGGAACATATTTGTTCACGTTAGAAGAGAAACATTGGAACATATTTGTTCACGTTAGAAGAGAAACATTGGAACATACTTGGTCACGTAGAAGAGAAGCGTTGGAACATAATTGGTCACGTTAGAAGAGAAGCATTGGAACATATTTGGTCACGTAGAAGAGAAACATTGGAACATATTTGGTCACGTAGAAGAGAAACATTGGAACATATTTGGTCACGTAGAAGAGAAACATTGGAACATATTTGGTCACGTTAGAAGAGAAACATTGGAATATATTGTGACAATGAGAAAGATCGGTGACAGAAGTGGCAGAGGCAGGACGAGAGAAATGATGTTGGATGGACTAAGTCAGTGGTATAGAGGAACATCATCAACATAATTGTTCAAGAACACCAAAGATTAGAGATCGGTGAAGATACATCAATGTCTAAGTCATCAGCCAGGGCACATGATGATGAGTAAATTGATCTACAAACTAACCAGTCTTTCAATCTACCGAACCATCACTCAATCAACCCACCGATCGTTGCTCAACTACTACTATGAGCTTGAAGATTAACAGAACATATCTACAAGTATTATATATATATATATATATATATATATATATATATATATATATATATATATATATATATATATATATAGAGAGAGAGAGGAGAGAGAGAGAGAGAGAGAGAGAGAGAGAGAGAGAGAGAGAGAGAGAGAGAGAGAGAGACTCAGCAGCGTAGTTGCTAGACGCTTGCCTGCCGGTCCGGTGACCAAGGGTTCAATCCGCGTCCACACGGATTCAGATGTTTAACATTGACCTTGGTTCCCATGCTGATCCAGTCTAAAACTGGCTGCAGGAAATGTTTTCGGAAGTAAAGGCGGCCGACGAGAGGCTGACTACATCGCTGACAGAGCGCCGATTGATCTATACAAGTATGGAGCACCATATGCCAAATGCGCTTTAAGACCATAACAAAGTCCCAAAGTCCTTTAATTTACTTACTATAATTTACAACTTTACTTATTATAATTTATTATGTTACTTATTATAATGTATTATTTTACTTAATATAATTACTTACGTTAATGTATTATTTATTTACTATAATGCAATATTTTACTTTTTTTTCGCATATCCTTTACAATACAACGCTGTCAACATCAGCATCTTTCAGCTGATTGTTGATTTCTTGGCAAGGTTAAGCTCAGTAGTTTGCCATTGCTTTCTGAGCGATCGGCCCATATACCCCGTAAGATACCGACACGGAGAGAACCGCTACCAATTCTCGCGCACGTCACGTCACGTTACGAGAGTATACGGAATTACGGAGAAAATACTTTACTTACTATAATGTAATACTTACTACAATAATTTATGACTTTACTTACTATAATCTGTTACTTTACTGATCATAATTTAATACTTTTCCTACTGTAATTTATAGTCTTTTAGATCGACAAAGACAGGCAGGCAAATAGACAAACAAGTAAATAGTCAGACAAATATACAAACAGGTAAATAGTCAGACAAATAGACAAACAGGTAAATAGTCATGCAGATACACTGTCAAACAGACAGGTGCATAGACAGTGCGCCACATGGACATGGATATATGGGCAGATGAATGGACCTGATGGCCGTGAGTGCCCTCGACTTAAACCCTCCAGTCTGCACACTTAAGCGTTCCTCTATAATTTAACCAACGCCAGCTGATATTAAAGTCACAAACTACCAACATGAAAGCCATCTACAGGTTCCGTGCACTCACATACAGCACAGGATGCACCGGCGATAAACACGCGCCACTGTTTGCAGACTATCTGCGCTGTTTATGATCCCCGGCGCCACCCTTATCTGGCCGGGATTCACCCAGCCTCCTAAATCTTTGGTCTCTGGGTAAAAACATGGTGATCTGGGGGAAACCTAGAATGATTGGCATCCGGATAAGAACACTTTGATGTAACTGTATTCAGGAAGTGGGGGAGTTTGCTTGCATTTTCGGTTTGGTTGCAAGGACAGAGAAGGCTTCTTGCGTCAAATGACACAATTTGAACCATCATCTGTGACATCATTTAGGAACCGCGCCGCACTGTTTCGTTAAGCCTGTGTTTCTGTACATCAGACTTCCACAAGCATTGCTTCGAGTTTGCTTTCCTTAGCCTTTGACTGTGCGCCTACAAGGCAGCAGGTTTCTGTATCATACATCTGGTTCCTACCCCTTGTGTATCATACATTTGGTTCATACCACTTGTATATCATACATCTGATACATACTCCTTGTATATCATACACTTGGTTCATACCCCTTGTATATCATGCATCTGATTCATACTCCGTGCGTATCATACATCTGGTTCATACTAGGGTTGCCATTCTTGATGTTTTACATCCAGATCTAGATGTTTTTGCCGGCGTCTAGGTGCCGTGGTTTGATGTTTGGATGTTAGATGTAAGTCTAGAGGTTTTTCATTTGAAGTTAGATGTATTATAGATTTGACTTTTCTTTCGGTGTCATTTAATTATTACTGTTTAAAATATTTATTACCCTTTTATGCTTGGTCAGGACGCGCGTAAATTATGGTAACTGCCATTATTTAAACTTTGAGCTGTCTTGGGTCACCGCTCAACAATCCGGCAATCCCCCGATAATGAGTAAAAGCGCGCATAAGTCTTAGTAACATTATTTGAACTGTAAACTCACTGTGTTGCGAATTATTGCTGTGATGCCGACTTTGTGATTCTTTTTCATGTGAATTTGTCATGTCAATTTGGCTGCAATTGGTACCGATAATGCCTCGGTAATAGTTGGTTAATACTCATAAAATGTGCGTCTCATTTATTGCAGCTAGCATTATCACATATCATAATGTTTACCAAGGAGTTTGGAATTCCTTATTGCTGAAACACATACCTGGTTCTGCACATCATCTGTCAGACAACAGCAATACAATAATTATATAAAGCATTAACTGATAGTTCCTCACCACTGAAAATTCTGTCATATTGCAAAACTAGATGGTTTTCAATTCAACCAGCTGTTGAGATAATTGTGAACGGATGGTTGGAGTTGAAGACACCCTTCGAAATAACAAGACAAAGTGAAAAGTGCTACACAGCTGAAATAATATATGGATTGTACAGTGATGGAAAAAAAAATTGGCATTCCTTCTCGTTTTACAACCCATTCTAAGTGAAGTGCAACAAGTTAATAAACTGTTTGAATCTAAACTTGCAGTATACAGAGCTATTTGGCTCTAAGCCATACCTGGGATACCAAATCAAATCAAAAATTGATGGTTTAAAAACAAAAGGGCTGTTAACAGAAAATGAAGAGAACAATTTAAGAAAGCGATGTCACGATATTCTTGTCTCATTATTCTAGCAATTGAAGCAGAGATATCCTGAAAATTTAGATGTATTGACAGCCAGTAAAGGACATACCTAAATATTGTCAAGTTATGAAATTTTTAGGGGTTACTGATAATAGTATGGCGGAAGCAGAATATTTGGTTGACTGGACACACAAAACAGAAACTGAAGCTTATTGGAGTGAAGTAAGACAATTTAAAGATGCCTCAGGTAACAGTCCATTCTGTAAGCTCTTTGAATGTGCGATGTCTGCCGTGATACCACCCCATTTAAATGCTGATGTGGAAAGAGTTGTAAGTACTATGAATTAAATAAAATGTAAACTAAGAAATAGGGTGAAACTTGACCTCTTAAATGCTATCTCGACCACAAGACTTGGCCTGATGAGAGCAGGAAAATGCTGTTCAAATTATCAGCTCCCTGAATCGTCTATTAAAAGAAATTGGAACAGCTAAAGCAGTGGTTCTCAACCTTTTTTGGCCCGTGCCTCCCCCCCCCCCCCTTTCACCATATTTTCAGAACGTCACTCCCCCATGTGTATTTCCACCCTAAAAATCCCCCCGCCCCTAAACATTATACGTAATAATGGAAGCTAAATTTAATAGCACATACTAAAACAAGTCTAAACGTCTACATAAAAAGTGATTTGCGGGTCTACTTACGTTATAAAATGAATTTCAGAAGCGTAAGACATATAATAAAACCGTTAAGTATGAAGGGAAAAACAATATCAAGTAATCGGTTCTTGTATTAACGTGATCTTTAAATAATCTTAATTCCCCCCCCCCCCTCCAAAACCCTAAAATTTATTCCTGTTTAGGGGGGGGGGGGGGGAATTCCCCACCGGTTGAGAACCACTGAGATAAAGCATACCAGATGCATTTTGAATCTGAAGCTTCAACTTCATCATCCAAGCTAAGTTTATCGTGTGGATCTTGTGAGACAGACACCAATGAAGATGAGGACATGATTCTATAGGGTAAGTCACATCGATATCTACGTAATTTCTTACTTTCTCAATCTATATTTTTTCTAGATGTTTTCTAGATATTTCTAGATGTTATTTGTTCCGTTTCTAGATGTTTTCTGTCAAAGAAAAGTGGCAACCCTGGTTCATACCCCGTGTATATCATACATCTAGTTCATACCCCGTGTGTATCATACACCTGGTTCATACCCAGTGTGTATCATACATCTGGTTCATACCATGCGTATCATACATCTAGTCATACCCCGTGTGTATCGTACATCTGTTTCATACCAAGTGTGTATCATACATCTGGTTTATACTCCGTGTGTATCATAATATGGATCATACCCCTTGTGTTATCCATCTGGTTTATACCCCTTGTGTATATAATACATCGGGTTTATACCCCTTGTGTATCATATATTTGGTTATACCCCGTGTGTATCAGTGTTGTTGTTTGTTTGCATATCCTTTACAGGACATTTCTGTCAACATCAGCATCTTTCAGCTGATTGTTGATTTCTTGGCACGATTAGGCTCAGTAGTTTGCCATTGCTTTCTGAGAGGCCGGCTCACATACCCCGTAAGCTACCGACCCGATTCGAACCACTGCTGATTCTCACCGTCGTCACGTTACCTACGAGAGTATACGAGATTACGGAGAAAAGTCGCTAACCTCTAGGCCAGGAAGCCGGCCGTGTGTATCATACATCTGGTTTATACCCCTTGTTTATCATACATCAGGTTCATACCCCATACGCCCTGTATATCATAGATCAGGTTCATACCCCCTATATACCATACATCTGGTTAATACCCCTTGAGGAGCATGTCAAGACATTGCATCTCTTGTTCAAGCGACTTAAGGAAACAGGTTTGACAGCAAGACCCAAGAAGTGTCAAATAGGATTCCAACAGCTGGACTTCCTAGGCCATGAGGTATCTCAAGGCTTCATAACACTTCAAAAAGGGAATGTGGAGAGACTTCAGAGAGCACCTCGGGCAAAGGACCAAAAAGGATGTTCGATCATTCGTCTCCTTATGTGGATTCTATCAAAGATACATTAAAGACTTCAATACTCTGTCTGCACCTTTAACGGATCTTACCAAAAAGGGGAATAGAGAGAAAGTCATTTGGTCTGCTGATTGTGAGAAAGTTTTTACAGCTCTCAAACAAGCTTTAGCAGTCAAACCAATCCTAAATCTATCAGACCTCGACCGTTCGTTCGTGCTTCGCACAGACGCGAGAAATATAGGGTATGGACCGCCTTACTCCAGAGGAAAGGAGATGATCACTCAGAGCTATTCCCTGTAGCTTATGCAAGCAGGAAATTGAATGCAGCTGAGCGGAACTACTCGGTGATTGAGTGTGAGTGCCTTGCTTTAATATGGGCAGTGGAAAAGTTTCAGGCATACCTGTATGGTAAACATTTTACAGTGCAATGCGATCACCAATCCTTGATGTTTCTGGCATCATCACAGAATCTGAACGCAAGACTCATGCGATTGTCGCTGCTGTTGCAACCATACTCTTTCCAAATCGAATACGTTCCTGGGAAAATGAACGTTGGCGCCAATTTTTTGAGTCGACACCCAGTTCCTGATGAACAATCAACTTCGGATGAAGTGGAAAACCAACAAGAGGGATCGCAAAAGGAACCGTGTCAACTGTGAATGAATGAGACGTTTGCTCTCCACTGAGATCAATCTGGAGGGGGCGCTCTGTCGCATTTTGCACACCTCATTACATCTCACAGTTGCACGCCACAGCTCCAAAACACACAGTTCTTCAAAGTGCCTACGCTATTCCGCATCGGAATATCAGGAATGTCATGTCTAAAAATAGTAGTGTCACTCGATGACTGGACAGGCCAGGTGTTCAAATCTTATACATCTATTGGTCGACCTAGCCTTGGTATCGTCTCGCGAAGACTGTAGGGTCGTAAAGAGCCTAAGAACGCGCACATTCAAGTTAGAAATTCGTAGGAGACGGCTGTGTTTAGGAATCGGATAATATACTTGTGTGTCCCTCATCTGATTCAGTGTCAGAGTGCTTCTGATAAAGGATATGTATCTGATATATGCGTCAGGTAAAGCTTTGTGTATGTGAGATCTGTGTGTGAAACGGTCCAGCACGTAGCATATATTCTTCCATCTGGAGATAGCCGCCAACTTCTGTCCCTGTTCATGCAATGGCCGATTCTGCCATCACTGCCTAGAAAATATCTAGCTCCATCCTTATCTTCTGTTTCCAAAAGAAGTGCTGTACTGTACACTAAATCTTGAGCTGTGAGAAGAGGCAAGTCTAAGCCCAGAATGCTGTTCTTATCTAAAACCTTATAGCTTCTTGATTAATTCAGAGCCTGGTTTAGTAAAAGACATGCTATGACTTCTGAGGCGACCGCTGTTCACTTTTTAAATCCACAGCCAATCTTCAGCACACGAGAATGAGAGAAGGAGGAATAAAAGGTTTCTTCCTATTATCTTTATACGTCCGTGGTGTGAAGAAAGATTGTGTTGCATGACTGATTAGCATTAATGACAGGTCCAGCATCTTCAACTGCTGTGATATACTCGAACTGAGTTGCAGAATGATCACCATTGTATCCAGAACTCTAGTCGAACTGAAGTCAGGCTAACAACCCAGTCCAGGCACTCCAGTGAACGAAGAAAAAGAAGATTGGTGTTTGAATGAGAGAATGAGCTGTACTTTGTCATCTCATCTCTCTATCTCTATGTATATATGTTGGTGTCAATGAATGAGAGGCGGTGGGAAATTTTACAATGTGTACTTCACTTGCACGTCAATATTCATTCTATATATGACAATAATTGTATCAACTGACGAATGAAAATATTCATTGTATGCTTCTGCATATTATTGCTTCTACCAACATGTGGAGTGTCATTATGTAAAATCACCTCCCTGTTTGAAAATGCGAGTACAGGAGAATATTCATTATGTGTTTCCATACATTATTGCTGCTATCCAACATGTGTAATGTCAGTTTATAATAACACAACCCTGCTTGGAAAAGTAAGTAAAGGAAATACACATAATATGCTTTCATGCATTATCACTACTAACCAGCATGGGAAATATCATTAGTAATATTGCACCCCTGTCTGAAAAGTAAGTAAATGAAGATATGCTTTCATGCATCTTCACTTCTAACCAACATGGGATATATCACCTGAGTGTTAGAGGAAGTAAGTAAAGGAAATGACAGAAGAAGTAAGAAAGAATAAACAGGAAGAATAAACAGGCTAACTTAACATCTGATGCAGCCCTGATTTGGTAATGTGAGTTTATATGAATGATATGCCATCATCATCACCCTGTTCTGTACCATTGCTGGTCAGGATCAGATCTTGCTGTGTGCATTCCTTCATGAACTCTCCATCACTCATCTACTAGCCTTGTCATTCTCTGTGTCTGTGTCCTCTGTGAAAACAACAGCCTAAACAGATCACTATGTACAAGAGCAAAAGAGAATATAGCTTGCCAGATCAATAGAAAGATGCCTGATACCAGTACAAAGAAGAGACACTGTAACTCTCAACTTGTAGGTACTTCCTGAATCTTCTACTTTCTATCACTTCTATCTGTAGCCCTTTTCATTCTTGTCAACTGGAGAACCATCATCAGTTGAACATATATAAATAGGATCACCATCATTATTCACATCAGGTGAGGAAGACGCTGTTCACAGATTTATCGCAGATTATAGTCGATTATTGAAGAACAAAGTTGATAAGATCGTATTAGATGGATTTGGGTGTCAGGTCTTAGTCAGATATGACTGAGCTACCGTATAACAGTAGACGGTACTACCTGCTTTCTGTTAGCGCCGAACGTTGGGTGGTGCTTACCAAACCCGACACCCCACATTGTGCCAACGGCTTAGGGCGGAAGAGCACAATTGGGAGGGTACAAGCCTTACCCTGGTGCGAGGAAATGCAAGCTAAAGACAAAATGGCATGGCAGGGCAGACCAGGCCCTAAGCCTTGGTTGGCGGCTGGTCTAGGATCGAAGCTCCGACAGGCGGACAGTTAGAGCATTGCTTTGCTGATCTGGCAGCTTCTGCAGCTTGTCTTGTTCCAGATGTAGGGGTGTTACCTTTCCTCTGGAGTGAACTAGGCAGGCCGAGAGAGGGATCATGCTGCATGGGCATCACATGATCTCTATATTTTAGCCCAAGCTTTGTGCTATGGAGCGGCAATAACTCCATCCCAGGTCTTAACTGGTCTCGGAATCAAAGCGAAAGGCAACTGTTACGGGTTATAAGTCCCTGTCAATTGGCGTAGACATGGGGCGCCACGCGTTGCCTCTGACGGTGGGAGACACCTACAGGTGTCACTGATCAGCTACCGCCCGCCTCAAGCTGGGCAGCCCCCGGCCAATTGGGTGCTGATCCGCCACAGCCTGCCTGCTTCAATGGGTGCTTGGGGCTAGGACAAAATCTGAATCGCAGGCTGTAAAACCAATGCACCAGGTACAAATAAAAATAAAAATAGAAACCTCAAGCTACGGCTTGCAACCTGGAACGTGAGAACCATGTGTCCAGGATTTTCCACTGACTTGACCAATATTGACGATGTGAGAAAAACGGCTGTGATTGATGCCGAACTCAATCGTCTTAACATTGATATTGTTGGCCTGCAGGAGACTCGCCTCGCTGAGGAAGGGTCACTCAGGGAAAACAATTACACCTTTTTTTCGGAAGGGTAGAGGGCAGGCAGAAAAAAGGCAACACTGTGTGGGCTTTGCAGTGAAGAATTCGCTACTGGGAATGATTGAAATTCCAGCAGGAGGAAATGAAAGGCTATTATCCCTGCGCTTGGCAACCTCTTGTGGTTTTGCTACCATTATTACTGCATATGCACCGACACTCGATTCCTCTGATGATGTGAAGGATTCGTTCTATGAGGAGTTAGACTCCGTGATCAAGGCAGTTCCAAAATCTGACTACATTTATATGCTCGGTGATTTCAATGCTCGTGTGGGCAAGGACTCGAGTTCATGGCCAGTGTGCCTTGGAAAATACAACATCGGTCGCATGAATGAAAATGGGCAAAGGCTGCTGGAGCATTGCACCAGTAATGACCTATGTATTACAAACTCCTTTTTTAAAACAAAAGAGATGCATAAGGTCACATGGAAACATCCAAGATCCGGCCATTGGCACCAGCTGGACTTCATCATCACACGGAGACAACATCTGAACCATATATCATTGACTCGAAGTTACCACAGTGCTGACTGTGATACGGATCATTCTTTGGTTGTTGCAAGGGTTAGACTGAGACCAAAGAGAATCTACACAGCTAAACACAAATCTAGCCCCAGGATTAATATTATTAACACTCACGATCCTGAAAAGTGCTTTCAGTTTCAACAGCAACTTGAAGACGCTTTCACTGATACACCAGAAAATTGTACAGTAAATGAAAAGTGGGGTCAACTTAAGGAAACTCTTTATAAAACTGCCATAGGGGTTTACGGCACTGTGGATCATAAGAGGCAGGACTGGTTTGCGGCAAACAGCGAGACTCTGCAGCCCTTGATTGATAAGAAGAAGATAGCTCTCTTAAGGAACAAGGAAAGACCAACGCGTAACACTCTGAGTGAGCTAAGGCAAGCTAGGAAGGATGTGCAAAAGGCTGCCAGGCAGTGTGCAAATGATTATTGGATCAAGTTATGTGAGTCAATCGCAAGTGAAAAGGGAAACATAAGAAGCATGTATGAAGGAATAAAGAAAGCCTGTGGTCCAGTGATCAAAAGAAGTGCACCATTGAAAACCTTGACTGGAGAAATCATCACTGATAAGAAACAGCAGATGGACAGATGGGTAGAGCACTATTTGGAGCTTTACTCAAGTGAGACCAAACTAGCGGATGATGCCCTCAACGCCATAGAGGCTCTACCAACTCTTGACCACCTGGACACACTTCCCACCATAACAGAAGTTAAGTGTGCTATAAATGAACTTGCATCTGGCAAGGCTCCAGGTAAGGATGGGATTCCAATAGAGGTTATCAGGAGTGGGCAAGATACACTCACTCTACAGATCCACCAGCTAATAGAGCTATGCTGGCGAGAAGGACAAGTCCCACAGGATTTCAAAGATTCAAGCATCATAACACTGTACAAGAACAAGGGCGATCGGAGCGACTGCAACAACTATAGGGGTATCGCACTTCTGTGTATTGTTGGAAAAGTATTTGCCAGAATTGTTCTGCGCAGACTTCAAGTCCTAGGAGATCAAGTCTACCCCGAATCACAGTGTGGCTTTCGACAGAACCGGTCTACCATTGATATGATATTCTCATTGCGACAAATGTAAGAAAAATGCCGTGAACAGAATCAACCACTGTTTATTGCCTTCATCGACCTCACAAAGGCATTTGATTTGGTCAGTCATGAGAGTCTGTTCAAGGCACTAAAGAAGATTGGCTGCCCACCAACTCTTCTGTCCATTGTGGAATCGTTCCACACAGGCATGAAGGGTATAATCAAGTTTGATGGTGCAACTTCTGAAGAGTTTGAAATCAAGAGTGGAGTTAAGCAAGGTTGTGTACTAGCTCCCACCCTCTTTGGAATATACTTTTCACTTCTACTGAAATATGCCTTTCGTGATCAGGATGGTGGTATATACATTCACTCACGCTCAGATGGCGGCCTCTACAATGCTCAGAGATTGAAGGCCAAGACCAAAATTAGGAGGGTACTGATCAGAGAGTTGCTTTTTGCAGATGATGCTGCAGTTACGACCCACTCTGAGGAAGAATTGCAATGTCTACTATCTGCATTCTCCAATGCTTTTCTGAATTTGGTGTAACAATTAGCAAAAAGAAGACAGATTATGTCACAAGGTGCACATGGGGTACCATCAATCTTTATTGACGACGCCGAACTAGAGATCGTAGACCATTTTACATATCTAGGATCAGTGGTAAATAGCAAATTATCCCTAGATCAGGAAATCAACATCCGGATTGGTAAGGCAGCAACAACAATGAACAGGTTAAGAAAAAGAGTTTGGGGAGGACAGGAAGCTTACTGCCAAACCAAAAGTCCTTGTCTATCAAGCCTATGTCCTTAGTACTCTTCTTTATGGCAGTGAAACCTGGACAACTTACTCACACCAAGAGAAACGTTTAAACAGCTTTCATATGCGGTGTCTGCGAAGAATTCTTGGTATTAAGTGGCAAGACAAAATCACAAATACTGAAGTATTGGAAAGATTAGATTGGGTGACGGTTTATTCCATGCTCAGTCTTCGTAGACTTAGATGGATAGGACATGTTAGGAGGATGGATGATGGTAGAATAACAAAGGACATCTTTTTTTGGTGAATTACAGATGGGTAAGAGATCTCAGGGTGATGTGTGTAAGCGGGACATGATTGATACAGGCATTGATAATGCACATTGGGAGCAAGTCGCCGCTGAACGTGTTGCATGGAGGGCAAACATCAGAAATGGAATAAATACAAAGGAGAAAATTATTGCAGATAAATCACACACCGAGCGTGTGAGACGTAAGATGGTGCATGATGGTGGAAATGACCACATGTTCACATGCACCCACTGTGAACGGACATTTACAGCGCAAATTGGCCTTATCAGTCACATGCGCTACAGCCATAGGTAAAGTTATTATACCTTTTTAAAGCACAAACTATCGTCTGTCAAGACGGCAAGGTGCCAATGAGATGGATGGACAGACTGTTGAGTAGGGAATGGACTGAACCAGAACCAATGCCAATGATCAGCTAGAGAGGGAATTAGGAATTCTTGCACTACGACAAGTGGACAGTTACCCCGAATCTGTTATTGAAAAACAATTCATAGAGGAGCTGCCAACCTAAGTAACTCCCAGACAATCTAGTGCTCAGTGTTATCTAGGTGTCCTTCTAAAAGCCAGCATGTCAGACCCAGAACCATCTCACCACCAACTCAATTGAATTGAACTAAACTGTACTCAATTGATCTTACCTGGATGGCTTGGCCTCGTGGCATGGTCGAGACAGAAACACTGAGCTGATCCACGACTCTGGTGATCGAGTGAGATGACAAAACATGACCGCCCACGCTTACCGGCATGGCACATGATAGATGGATGGAAACTTGAGAACAATTGCCAAAGGCATATCATATTAAATAGACTGAGAACATTTAAATAATAACCTCAAGTCATATTTGTGTGTAGAGATTGTTTAATTTCATAACCATTATGAAACCATGGAAATTCCAAAATCATCAGGTAAAATTTAGAGACATTAGTTAGGGAAGAACTTGCGGGTAGGCACAGTGACAATCTGAACAATTACAGGCCTAGATCCAATGAAGTTAAATGATTCTCAAAGGACATTTTAACATTAACTAATTGGTGTTCTAAATTGTAATTCATGTTTCAGAGATGTACTGCATGCTTTTATCTCCACAGCATATTTAGTAAATAAACTGAATTTTACTTTTACTTCTTCTTTTGTCGGGTATATTGTGATGTGACAAAAACTTTTATATGTGTTTAGTTAACATTACAAAATCACATACTTGAAGAATTTGGAACGATAGGTGGTTGGGTAATCACGAATAGACAGCACAGTCCTGTTCTATTGTAAGCACCCAGGTTCCAAGTTATTCATAAAGGAGAACTTAGAATCATAAACATTTTCTTGTAACCGTTTCACCTATAAGGGATAATGGATACAAGTGGGGGTCACAAGCTAGATAAGTAATTCCTTTTCTGGGAAGGCTAAGTTTGGAGGGAAATCATAAATATTCCCGGGAAAACCCTAGATTTCCTGAGCCAATATGGGGCACTTTGGCTTCCAAAGACCCATCCCCTCCAGACGAAATTAGTCCCATCCTTTTAGCTTGACTTCATTACGGGGCAGGCCAGGGTGGGTACTGCACTCTCCTCTCAACATACCACATTAACATACATCATACCCCGTATATATCATATATCACACCCCTTGTATATCATACATCATACCCCTTGTATATCATACATGGAGTTCATACCCCTTGTCTTTCTTGAGGGTCGTCGCTGGAGCTACTGGGCTCGCCTTTTGTGTGATATTTCCGGCAGACCGCCTGTGTAAAGAGACTGTGCCATATGGGATATAACCTGTGCAGTAAACGAAAGAAATGGAAGACAAAAGAACGTAAACTTGTTAAATAGTTATATACAGTTAAAATAAATGCTAGAGTTGAATGCACCGCCCTATAAGGATATGCAACTAATTCACCGTTTGACAGATGACGGTACTACCTGCTGTCTCTTAATGCCGTATTGGGGGTGGGGTGGGGGGGGGGGGGGCCTCACTAAACACGTCACGCCACACTGTGCTAACGGTTTCGTCCGGAGGAGCACAATTGAGAGGGTACACAAGCCGTATCCCAGTGCAAGGAAGTGCAACCTAATGACTAAGTTTGATGGCAGACCAGACCAGACCCCAAGCTTTGGTCGACAACTGATCTAGGATCGAAGCTCCAACAGGCAGACAGAGCATTGCTTCGCTGACCCGGCAGCTTTTGCAGCTTGTCTTGTTCCAGATGTATTGATGTTACCTTTCCTCTGGAGTAAACTAGGCAGGCTGAGAGAGGGATCATGCTGCATGGGTTACACATGGTCTCCAGGCTTTGTGCGTGCTATGATGAAGTATAACCCCATCCCTGGTCCCCGCCATGGGTTGTAGTTATTATGCCGTTTTGAAACATATTGTAACAAACTATCGTCATTCATGACGGCACGGTGCCAGCAGTAGTACAACAGCACAAGTTGTATAATCCCATGATATACTCGTACATTTATACTTGTCACAGGGTGACTGGACATAAAGAAGTGGCTATAGTTGTCTAGAGGATGTCAGTGTGAATGTTGTGTTGAACGACTGATCACAACTATAAATCAATTTCAAACACCAGGCTGCGCACACGAGAATTTAATTGCAAAAACAAACACGATGCCTTCACAATCATCATGAAAAACTTCCGTAGGAACAATGTACTTCTATTTAACACCATAAGGTCCTGTAATCACACGATAGTCGTTACTGGTCTCACAAACTATAATGTTCTGCCATCTTCCCCACTCTATTGGGCCAGACCTCAGTCCTTCCCTCTCTGCCCAGGACTCCGACTAATTGCTCAGAACTCAGACCTCCACTGTCTGGCTCCAAAAACTAAACTACCCGTAATTCTCCCAGTCTGTCTTCTTATCCACTTTTTCTTGGGACCTCCCAAGAACACCATTTAACCTCTGTCACCCTACTTTACATTCCTCCAATCTACCCTGTCTAAGTTTTCCTTAGTCTATTAGTTTCCAATCACGTTTTACCTTCCCACCGGTGATTTAAATCTAGACAACTACGTGAGGTCCTAACCATTTGTTTAGGGCTTTTCCCGTAAGCCTGAAGGTTTATAATGACATGTCCTTGCCTACACCATCACCTAGTCTGGGATTACGCCAGTTTGTTGCAGATTGTCATTAACCCTGCTGGTCTCGCAGTTGCATATTATTTTCTGCCGCGGTTAACCTTGCTAGTAGTATAACATTCTTCCCTCGGCCGTTCACCCCCAAATTTGCATAAACATACGCACGTTACAATACTTAAGGGTAGAATAGGAGGAAGAAAAACAAAAAAGCTATGATTGAAAGGAGGGATGATTGTCACTCATAGGAATGAAATGGTTATATGTGGATAGTAAAAGTCAATTGCGTGTCCCTTATTTTTGCAGTACGTCTTATTCAAACCCAGCATTGAGTGACTGTGATTTTGTAGGCAATTTTACGTTTAGAAGTTTGCCCTTGCTTTCTCCACACCTGAAATTCAACGCAAAGCAGGCCGGTTCCAAATCGCGTACACTGAATTCAAACCAAGTATGGCGAGATTGCGAGATTACGTTTACTACCCCAGGGTTAGAGATGCCGACGTGGGGAAAGCCGGCGGGTGTTACTACGTTATCGTAGAACATACGTCATTTCCACGGCTCTACATGATGATATGACCTTCCCAATCTAGCGGGACCTGGTGATAGTCTCAGACGTAAAGATAAATCAACATAAATCAACCCCAACCAGGTCTACCACCTTCACCACAGGGCGCCCTGACGTCTGCACGAGTCTCAGAATTCGTCTTTAAGTCGTCCGCAGATTCTCTTCGTTTCTGTGAAAACATTTCCCTTTCTACAACAGTGATTCTCAAACTGGTACAGGTTGTAGTGCGCGTCTTTCTGGCAATCACGATAAAGTATCCGATGTGACGTTAAAACCCAAAGCACTATAACAGATACAAATCTGAAACCGTATTGGATATATGGTGCTACCCCCATATTGTTGGCCGGTATTGACTCTATCGGTGATGTGATGAATATAACATATTAGATATATGGTGCTACCCCCATATTGTTGGCCTGTATTGACTCTATCGGTGATGTTATCAATAGAACATATTGGATATATGGTGCTACCCCCATATTGTTGGCCGGTATTGACTCTATCGGTGATGTTATCAATATAACATATTGGATATATGGTGCTACCCCCATATTGTTGGCCGGTATTGACTCTATCGGTGATGTTATCAATATAACATATTGGATATATGGTGCTACCCCCATATTGTTGGCCCGTATTGACTCTATCGGTGATGTTATCAATATAACATATTGGATATATGGTGCTACCCCCATATTGTTGGCCGGTATTGACTCTATCGGTGATGTGATGAATATAACATATTGGATATATGGTGCTACCCCCATATTGTTGGGCGGTATTGACTCTATCGGTGATGTCATCAATATAACATATTAGATATATGGTGCTACCCCCATATTGTTGGCCGGTATTGACGCTATCGGTGATGTGATCAATATAACATATTGGATATATAGTGCTACCCCCATATTGTTGGCCGGTATTGACTCTACCTGTGATGTCATCAATATAACATATTAGATATATGGTGCTACCCTCATATTGTTGGCCCGTATTGACTCTATCGGTGATGTGATGAATATAACATATTGGAGATATGGTGCTACCCCCATATTGTTGGCCGGTATTGACTCCATCGGTGATGTCATCAATATAACATATTAGATATATGGTGCTACCCCGATATTGTTGGCCGGCATTGACTCAACCTGTGATGTCATCAATATAACATATTAGATATATGGTGCTACCCTCATATTGTTGGCCGGTATTGACTCTATCGGTGATGTCATCAATATAACATATTGGAGATATGGTGCTACCCCCATATTGTTGGCCGGCATTGACTCTATCGGTGATGTCATCAATATAACATATTAGATATATGGTGCTACCCCCATATTGTTGGCCGGCATTGACTCTATCGGTGATGTCATCAATATAACATATTAGATATATGGTGCTACGCTCATATTGTTGGCCGGCATTGACTCTATCGGTGATGTCATCAATATAACATATTGGAGATATGGTGCTACCCCCATATTGTTGGCCGGTATTGACTCTATCGGTGATGTCATCAATATAACATATTAGATATATGGTGCTACCCTCATATTGTTGGCCGGCATTGACTCTATCGGTGATGTCATCAATATAACATATTGGAGATATGGTGCTACCCCCATATTGTTGGTCGGCATTGACTCTATCGGTGATGTCATCAATATAACATATTGGAGATATGGTGCTACCCCCATATTGTTGGCCGGCATTGACTCTATCGGTGATGTCATCAATATAACATATTGGAGATATGGTGCTACCCCCATATTGTTGGCCGGCATTGACTCTATCGGTGATGTCATCAATATAACATATTAGATATATGGTGCTACCCCCATATTGTTGGCCGGCATTGACTCTATCGGTGATGTCATCAATATAACATATTAGATATATGGTGCTACGCTCATATTGTTGACCGGCATTGACTCTATCGGTGATGTCATCAATATAACATATTGGAGATATGGTGCTACCCCCATATTGTTGGCCGGTATTGACTCTATCGGTGATGTCATCAATATAACATATTAGATATATGGTGCTACCCTCATATTGTTGGCCGGCATTGACTCTACCGGTGATGTCATCAATATAACATATTGGAGATATGGTGCTACCCCCATATTGTTTGCCGGCATTGACTCTATCGGTGATGTCATCAATATAACATATTGGAGATATGGTGCTACCCCCATATTGTTGGCCGGCATTGACTCTATCGGTGATGTCATCAATATAACATATTAGATATATGGTGCTACCCCCATATTGTTGGCCGGTATTGACTCTATCGGTGATGTCATCAATATAACATATTAGATATATGGTGCTACCCCCATATTGTTGGCCGGTATTGACTCTATCGGTGATGTGATGAATATAACATATTGGATATATGGTGCTACCCCCATATTGTTGGCCGGTATTGACTCTATCGGTGATGTCATCAATATAACATATTAGATATATGGTGCTACGCTCATATTGTTGGCCGGCATTGACTCTATCGGTGATGTCATCAATATAACATATTGGAGATATGGTGCTACCCCCATATTGTTGGCCGGTATTGACTCTATCGGTGATGTCATCAATATAACATATTAGATATATGGTGCTACCCTCATATTGTTGGCCGGCATTGACTCTATCGGTGATGTCATCAATATAACATATTGGAGATATGGTGCTACCCCCATATTGTTGGCCGGCATTGACTCTATCGGTGATGTCATCAATATAACATATTGGAGATATGGTGCTACTCCCATATTGTTGGCCGGCATTGACTCTATCGGTGATGTCATCAATATAACATATTAGATATATGGTGCTACCCCCATATTGTTGGCCGGTATTGACTCTATCGGTGATGTCATCAATATAACATATTAGATATATGGTGCTACCCCCATATTGTTGGCCGGTATTGACTCAACCTGTGATGTCATCAATATAACACCGACCGCTTCTACGCCCCGTGACATTTTCATGTAGCCCTTTAAATCGGGGTAGTTCTGGACGTCCAGGTCAATGGAAAAAAACATTCTTGTTTCGAGAGGGATTCGAACACGTGCCCGCCGGGACAGCAGGCAAGCGTGCCAGTGATCTTCCACTATCCCCCAAGCCAACGTGACTAATGGCTTACTGGCCGTCTTGACATATAATAGTTTATTAGTGATGACTGTGAACCCCAAACATGGCCAGACTGCGAGAACAGCAAATTAAACACTACGCTGGAAGCCAAAGAAGATTGATAAACCAACACAGAACTGGCGTCGTTAGCCGCGACACGCTGCGGGATTTGCTGAGGAGGGGATCCAAGCACTTTTGGACTGAATGGTTCGATGTGCAATGAGGATGATCTGTCGACTAACTAACTAACTAACTAACTAACTAACTAACTAACTAACTAACTAACTAACTAACTAACTAACTAACTAACTAACTAACTAACTAACCAACTAACCAACTAACCAACTAACTAACTAACTAACTAACTAACTAACTAACTAACCAACTAACCAACTAACCAACTAACTAACCAACTACCCAACTACCTAACTAACTAACTAACCAACTAACCAACTAACTAACTAACTAACTAACTAACTAACATAGAGTTATACCTCACCATAGCACAAAGCCTGGAATGTATTGCCAATGCAGCATGATCCCTCTATCGGCCTACCTTGTTTGCTCCAGATGAAAAGTAACACCAATATATCTGGAACAAATCGACCTACAGAAGCTGCCGGATCAGCAAATCAAAGCTCTAACTGTCCGTCTGTAAGAGCTTCGATCCTAGACCAATTGCCGACCAAGACTTAGGACCTGATCTGCCCTGTCACGACATTTAGTGTTTAGGTTGCATTTCCTCGCACTAGGCTTGTAACTTTCCATTTCATCAGCCTGAAGCCGTTGGCACAATGTGGGATGTCGGGTTTGGTGAGCACCGCCCAACATTCAGCGCTAACAGAAAGCAGGAATTACCGTCTACTGCTATACGGTAGCTTAGTCTATTTGACTAAGACATAGCTAAAACACTTATGTAACGTACTATATATATATATAGTCTGCGAAAAATTTAACACGTGAACCGAAGGACGCGGCCCGGAATCGAACCCACAACCTTCGGAGTCCGAGTCAAACGGCTTGACCACTTCGCCACGGAGACTCGGAGACTCCCCTCAGGCGTTGTAAACAATTAGACATCGACGTGCCGAAAGTTGGGGAGAACGCCACATTTCTCAGGTGTGGTAAACAATTAAACATCGACGTGTCGAAAGTTGGGGAGAAAGCCACATTTCTCAGGTGTTGTAAACAATTAGACATCGACGTGTCGAAAGTTGGGGAGAAAGCCACATTTCTCAGGTGTTGTAAACAATTAGACATCGACGTGTCGAAAGTTGGGGAGAAAGCCACATTTCTCAGGTGTTGTAAACAATTAGACATCGACGTGTCGAAAGGATAAAAGCGCACGCGCGAGGTAGGCGGTTCAACCCCTACACCGATATTAAGTTGGACTTAAAACGTTGACTTCTCGTTCAGAAAGCAATGGCAAACTATTGGATGTACAATTTCATATAAAATCTACCTAAGTTTGATGGCAGCGTCCTGCAAAGGGCCATGCAACATGTATGTGTAAACGATCATAATTGTATGTACTAATGTAAAGTGTAAGTATCAGTTCAGCAATTGACCCTGTACACTACTCAAGGTGCATTGGGCGTATGCTGGTAGAAACATATTTTATAGACCATTTGGAACTCGACTGATGTGGTTAGTTTTCTGTCGGTCGCATTTACTTCCTTCTTTTACTGCTACCAATTTTAGTCTGGGTCGACCTGATAGCCTAAGTCAATTTTAAATTCCGTCCCGACTCGGATTCGAACACATTGAGTACGGGCCCGACCGGCTTGCGTCTAGCGACTACACTATTAAAAAAAAAGTTAGTTGCATATCCTTTACAGGACGTTGCAGTCAACACCAACATTTTTTGCTGCTGTGATCTCTTGGCTAATGTTACGTTCAGTAGTTTGTCATTACTTTCTGAACAACCGGCACTCTTGCCATTTAGTAAAAAATCAACGCAAAGCCGTCTGCTGATAAATCGTGCGCAGCTATGTGTCGAACGCGGGTTTACGGGATCACGAACCGCGCCCACACCACCTTGGCCACGGAGTCGGCACACTAGGATAGCTGCCAAGATAAAGTGTAGTCTACGTTAACAGAGCCGGGCTCCCTGGCTAAAGAGTTAAACGACTTTCTCCGTAATCCCGTTTATTCACGTAGGGTAAGGCAGCGCGCGAGAATTGGAAGAGGTTCACGTCGCGTTGGTAACTTACGGGGTAAATGAGCCGGCCGCTCAGAAAGCAATGGCAAACTACTGAGCGTAATCTTGCCAAGAAATCAACGACAGCGGTAAATTTCTGGTGTTGACAGCGATGTCCTGTAAAGGATATGCGAAAAAAAAAAAAACGTTAAAAACACTAAAGATATAAAAATACGAAGACTTACCTCTTCGACAATCGGGGTCGCCGCGTGCAACAGTTTGAGAATCGCTGTACTGTGACACAAAGATAAGTTGCTTATGCTAAGTCTTGTATACTCATCTCCCCGTCTGGTTATCTTTGATTGCCGATAGATAAGGATGTAGAGGAATGCAGTCAACCTCCAGATATTACACTAAACATTTGACAAATTGGGTCACCAGGTTACATTTCTCCTACAGCCTTCACCTTAAGTAGTTGCTTCGTCGAATAAATTCTTCGGCTTTTTGAGGAGATGTGGTGGAATAGTTTGCTCAAGCCGGGGAGTCCTAGAGATTCTGTTGTTTTGTTGTGATAAACTTCTGGGTTCAGATGAGTTGAAGAGATAGATACGTCTTTGAGAGCTATCCAGAAAATTACAGTCAAATCAAGACATTTTAATGTTTTGGGAGACCCTGAGGCAATTAAAACAGCATGAGAAATTTACAGACATTGACTGGCACTTACAGAAGTAGAATAAAAGAAGTAGAGATCGCAGGACACACTTGGCAACGTAAAGATTGAACGTTATAGTGACAAAATCGGAACTATCCAGAGTATTAGAACAGTACAGAGTCAAACCAAGAAATTTTAATGTATGGGGAAACCCCGAGGCAATTCAAACAGCATGAGAAATTTACAGTTAGTGATTGACACATACAGAAATTCATTCATTCATTCATTCATTCATTCATTCATTCATTCGTTCGTTCGTTCAGTAGCATGTCCTTTGCAGGACTTCGCTCCTATAACAATCTTCCCGAAAACTTCTACGGTCATAAGCAAGATGTCCCGCATCCAAATTCACCCATCTGGAGATTATCTGCCACATCCTGCACCCATCTTCTCTTTGGCCTTCCTCTCCTTCTCTTCCTGAGCATATATCTCTCCATGATTGTTCCCTTCAAACTTTCATGACGTTTCAAATGGCCAAAATATTTCGATTTATTAATTGTTTTATCGACTTCTTCAATATTCAGTTCTTGTCGTATGGATTCGTGTGTGTGTGTGTGTGTGTGTGTGTGTGTGTGTGTGTGTGTGTGTGTGTGTGTGTGTGTGTGTGTGTGTGTGTGTGTGTGTGTGTGTGTGTGTGTGTGTGTGTTAATCCAAGATATCCTTAGAACTTGTCTATAACATTCATATTCAAAGGCATTTATACGCTGTTCAGATTGTTTAGATAGTGTCCAGATCTCACAGGCGTATGTTGCATTGGGAAAGATGCATGCTCTTAAAAATCTAAATTTTATAGTTCCTACTGTCCCCCTCCACAATGTATTCAGTTGTTTTAGTGTTTGGAGAGCAATATTTATTCGTCTTTTAATTTCCTTCATTGTGTCACTATTGTTGGTAATTAATGACCCAAGTTATTCGAAATTTTCCACCACCTCCAATTGCTTCCTCATTAACATATATTTCTTTCTCCATATTCATTTTATTCTTATGCATTATCTTAGTTTATGCTATGTTATAATATAAGGTGTGATTTTACTATTCTTTTGCGTTGAGATTTTAGTCTTTCAATACCATTCTATGATGTGGATAGTATTATTGTATCATTAGCATATCGAATCTGTGGTATTTCATGACCACTGATATTTAGGGCATCATATTGCCCCTTGGTTATATCATCTCTGACACTGATATTTAGGGCATCATATTGCCCCTTGGTTATATCATCTCTGACACTGATATTTAGGGCATCACATTGCCCCTTGGTTATATCATCTCTGACACCGATATTTAGGGCATCATATTGCCCCTTGGTTATATCATCTCTGACACCGATATTTAGGGCATCATATTGCCCCTTGGTTATATCATCTCTGACACTGATATTTAGGGCATCATATTGCCCCTTGGTTATATCATCTCTGACACCGATATTTAGGGCATCAAATTGCCCCTTGGTTATATCATCTCTGACACTGATATTTAGGGCATCATATTGCCCCTTGGTTATATCATCTCTGACACTGATATTTAGGGCATCATATTGCCCTTGGTTATATCATCTCTGACACTGATATTTAGGGCATTATATTGCCCCTTGGTTATATCATCTCTGACACTGATATTTAGGGCATCATATTGCCCCTTGGTTATATCATCTCTGACACTGATATTTAGGGTATCATATTGCCCCTTGGTTATATCATCTCTGACACTGATATTTAGGGCATCATATTGCCCCTTGGTTATATCATCTCTGACGCCGATATTTAGGGCATCACATTGCCCCTTGGTTATATCATCTCTGACATTTCTCATGACGTTTTCGACGTACAACTTACAGAAGTACAAGAAAGAAACAAAACTCAAAGGAAACACTTTTTCTGAGTGTATGTTCATTGCAAGACGTTGCGATCAACCTTTACCCCGGGTCGATATTCTTGGCAATGTTTTAGACAATTTTCTAGGTAATTCAGGAGATGTTCCACAAGGCAAAAGAAATAGAGGAAGACCTCTGTACAAGAGATGCAACAGACTTTAATTATTTTTATTTTTAGTAGCGAAAAAGATGCCTTCGGGTTTTTTTAAAAAATCCAATATGGCTAATTCTCTTTCCACAGCGAACTGCTGAAAGTGTCGCACAAAGAACTAACACCGTAGCCCCAGCGACGACCCCAGGAGTCTCATCGCATCTCATCTCATCATTTTCCTCTTGTACCTTGTGGTGAAGTATAAACAGCGAGAGAGTGCCCGCTTATGGGCTTCATGTATCGATATTCCCATGGACTATGTTATTTCCTGCGTCCATCGTTTACGTGGTCGGCCTCTTCCTCTGCTTCCCTCTGGTCTGTACATCATTGCTTGTTGTGGTGTACTGTTAGTTGGTAGCCTACTTGCAAGGCCAAACAATTTGACTTGCTACCTTCTAATAAAATCTAGCGCAGCTATAACCCCCACTTTAGTGCTGATTCCTTCATTTCTGATCTTTCCTTTTCTTGATACATTGAGTATTCTTCTCAGGAGTCTCATTTCTGTTGTGATTTTTCGTTTCTCTTTTTCTGTCATTGTCCAGGTTTGGCATTGGTAACGTAGAGTTGGTAGGAAGAGTGTGTTGTAAAGTGCTTTCTTAGTATTTATTGATACATGTTTGTTCTTTAGTATTGGTGCCATTTGTCTAATGAGTTGGTTTGCCTTATTGCTATTTTCGATCCCGGCTTCTGATTTGCCAATTGATGATATTATACTTAATAGGTACTTGAAACTCTGTACTTGTTTCAATTTATGTTCAATTAGGTGAATTGTTGCTGTTTTTTCCCCTTCCTTTGTTATTATAGTCATAACCTCTGTTTTACTTGTGCTAATTTTCATTTTATGTGTAAAATAATATATTCCGTTCAACCAGAAACATACTGGGGGGGGGGGGCATGGACAAAGGCTGACTCTACGTTAGGATGTGATTGAAGTGAACAACTATGATTAGAATCAGCTTAAAAGGTCACAATGTTGAAGACGAGCCACTCCCGGATTCTAAATTCTAACATTTTCACCGTCTAGACTTTGGGAAATAGGAAAGAGCGACTTAAAAGAGACGCCGCCTACACTGCTACGGAGAATTAAACCTGACTACCCTCTATACCCCCAATTTCAAACATGTCAACAACCCCTACCGACACTAGAGACACGTCATGTTCGCGCGGAAATTGAGGCTTGCCATTGGAAGCGGCAAAGGTACTACCTATTAACATAATTCATGTTAATAAGGAGTCCCGGGGATGTTTGCAAAATAGAGCAATATTGATTAGCAGTCTCCAGAATTAACTGACGGAACAAGACGTGTTGGCTGGACGGCGGATGTTGTTGTGATGTAGTGGTATTTTTGTTTTAAATTCTTAATGGCTTTTGGGAACGGTGGTTTCTTCATTGGGCTGAAAAGATTTTACTTTGGCTGAAGTTGGGGTATGTTCATAATAGTTGAAGAATGTCGTCCGGAGGATCGAATTCCTCGATGCTAGAGGAGGAAATCGCTTTTCCAAATGCGGGAAGAGTGGATCTCCCTGGTGAAAGCAGATAAGTCTTTTATCAATACCTGCTTGTTTATATGATTTCACTACACACCTGGTCTCAACCAAAGTATCAATGTGTGTAGGAACTCTTAATTGAAACATGAACAATTCCCCGTGCAGTTGATAAACATGAACTTTTTTCAGTGTTTATAAGAAACATGAACATTGTCCAGTGTTATTTAAGAACATGGACTTTTCCCAGTGTTATTCAAGAACAAGGAATTCCTCGGTGTTACTGGAAAAAATTGACTTTTCTTCGGGTGCTGTAGAAATGAGACATTTATCACAGAACTTTAAATATGAATTATCGTAGTTTTGTGGTTTTACAATGTGTTAGTTAATTCTTTAGCTGTGCAAGCACATGAACAGTAATTAACAAACCAGCTATAATTAACATGTCTTTAAATGAGATGTTACAGTATTATTTTTTTATTGTGGTTTTGTTATATCATGCTTTTTCCCATGAGCATACACGCTCTTCCTTTTTCCCATGTTATCGCAATCTAGTGTTGTTATTTATAACAGGAGTTGGTTCTTTACTTGTTGTTTTGGTGTTTTAGTTTTATGGGTGTTCTCATTTAGAATACAAAGTAAATGACAACATTATCGTGGAGCCTAACATGGCGGGATAACCACACCTACGAGGGAGAGTTCTTCTTTATGGGGCCCGGTAGCTTTTCTGTGCTCCACTGGCCCTCTGTTTAGAAAACTTCAACTTATAATCAGTCTCCTCCCCTAAGGCGTCTTATTGAGCCGTTTCGGGTTTCCTTATATAAGGCGGTCTTTTAGAATTGGGGAATCTCTCTCCAATTTCTGTTCCACGCGCCACATTATGTTCCTTACACATTTTGTTTAGACTCATATGGTCTTCTAATTCGGCTTCTGATTTTGTTATTAGTGCTTTGTCATCCGCAAACAGTCGTTCTCTAATGGTGTAATTTGCAGATGGTTCTTCTTCTGTGTTCTTGTCATGCAGTGTTCTTGCGGTCTCTGTTTGGCTGGTTTCTTTACATATGTTGTCTGGATAGGTTATGAACAAGAGAGGACAGGACACAACCTTGTCGTACTCCGGATCTTATGGTGAAAGGTTCTGCGTGTCCTTCAGTTACTCTCACTATGCATTCACTATTGTTGTATACGTTTCTACATAGGCTTGTTATATGTGAACTCACTCTTTATTGCTTAAGGATTCCCCGCAGCTTGTTTCTATCTACTCTATCAAATACCTTTTCTTGGTCAACAAAGGCTAAGGATAGTACCCCCAGGAGTCTTCGGATAAAATGAACTTGCGAACCGAAGGACGCGGCCCTGAATCGAACCCCCAACCTTCGGAGTCTGAATCAGATGGCTTGACCACTTCGCCACGGAGACTCCGTTTTAGAAGCGGACAAACTGAACAAAAACATTTTTAAAATGATTCACCTCCTTTGCAGGACATTGCGATCAACCCCAGGTTGATATTCTAGGTAATGTTACATTCAGTAACCTGTCATTGGTTTCTGAACTAGAAGTTTACGCTTAAGTTCAACTTAATGCCGATGTACGTAATAAATCTCCTACCTCGCTATCGAAGTACCGGAAGTTTAAGAGTGAGGCCTCTTATCCTTTCCACAATGTCGGTATCTAAACAAAAACAATGTACTTATTTACCTCAATTTAACAGAAATATGACAACATTGAATGAAAGAAGAAAAACACAAATCTTTGCCTGGCTTTCCGCCATGTTTTGGTTCCGGACATTCCCGGAAGTCGCTGCCAAATGTCGCCCAAAATAGTTTCCCCCGGCATTGTCTGTTAATATCCAGAACGGCCTAACATTTCACAGGAACTGCTAAACCTGGCAATTTATTTCACGAGCTTTGGGGTCATTTCATTTCAAGTTTCATTCATCTCTCAACCGTTTCCTTGCTGACACTATTTCATTCATAAACACCGTCCTGTGTGTGGTTTATGCCAGAAAAGAGTGCCAAACACTCACCGCTCTCTTTGTTTTTCCCTTGAGAATTTTTTTTTTCGACAACTCGGTTTATCTGTACTTTTCTCGAGGAAATGTGATTGTTGCTAAATATTTTATAACTGTTTTATTGTTTTTACAATGTCCCTTTTATGCATATATAGCTTCTAATAATCATAACATGTTTCGCTTTTAAGGTAAATTCGATATCCGCATAGATCAGATATTATAATCTTGTGCATCCTTTGTTTATGTTCATTATTTTGTCACTGCTTTCTGGTCGATCGACGCTCATACCATTGGGAAAATCAACGCATGGTGGTCTGCTGATAAATTTTCTGCAGCTGATTTCGAACCCGGAAAGAGGAAATTGTGAAACTGTGTTTACTATGACTAAGCCACAGCTGTCGGTAGTTCAATGTTATAATGTAAACTACAAATACATGTCATTTATGTCACTTATTCTTCTTATTGTCCATGCTATGTGGCATTGGTGATCATATTTATTCATAGCCTTTTATCTCTTGTGCTGTCAATTATCTTATAGTCCATGCCGTTTGGCGTTGGTGATCATGTCTGTCCACAGCCTTCTTCTCTTGTGCTTCTAATCCATTCTTATACCGACGTTACTCAATGCATTGATGTCAAACTGTCCAGCATCTTCTCTCTTGGTCTCCCCTGCTTCCCTTCTCCTAAACCGTTCACGTTATGACAACATACTCCAGCGTTCCCATTCTTACGACGTGCCCAACAGTGTGGAGTGTCTTCTTTTGGTGGGAGTAATCAGTTATCTTTGTGAGGCAACTTCTTTCAAGATGTCTTCATTAGTCTTTCTATCTGTCCACAGTATTCTCATCATTCTTCTATAGAACCACATCTCTACAGCTTCTACATAATTCCTCACTTGTCTGCTAATTGTTCATGATTCCACAAACCAGGAATGAATTAATGTAGCTCTTAAGACCTCTTGTCCTTGCCCCGATTTAGACATATGTTTTACAGAGAATATTCTTCATCTTGTGAAATACTGCCTTTGTTTGGGCAACTCTACATTTACCTCCCTTAATACATTCTCCACCAGCTGTTATTATAGTACCCAAATACTTAAATGCATATTAAACGGCTGGAAATTAACAGATTTGACTAGGGAGTAGGAGTTTAACCCTCTATCTCGGCGGCAGCACACCAGAAGTTTAAAAGCGAACGTGCTCATCCATTCAGAAACGCTGACCACTAGTATTCATCTATAAAACCAGACCTCTGTAGCTTTTAGGAATTGCTGTTGCTTGTTTACCAACCGTCCATTATTCCCAACCATATGTTAACATAGGTACTATGTAACATGCAGGAGCTATTTTTCTAAGCTCCAAAGACAACGGTTCATTGCATAAAATGTTCTTATTTCCATAAATTGCAGTGTTTGTTTGTCCTGTTCTGTTGCTTTATCTTTATGGTAGGCGCATCCACAATTAAAGGAGACGTAAGGTGCCGCCTTCCCTCTTCTAACCCATTGGGACACCCGTGGGCAGTATGGAGTATCCGCTTGGGACCCACTCTACCACCCGCCCAATGATAACGTGAATAGATGGGTACAGGTAGCGAATTGGATAGAGGTAGAGGGCCGCCTATACTTGTTGGCTGTGGTCTCAAGTCCCACGACGGTAGGCAGAGGATCTGGCTTGGAGACAATGGATGCTGTCACCGACCTATATGGTCACCACCAAGAAGGAAAGCAATAGAGGACTACCTTTTTATTTCAGATGTGAAGCACATTACGTCTGTGATACCCGTGGACAGACATAATCACCAACGCCACACGGTATGGACTATGTGAAGATCTTTATATTGCATCTTCCATCTGATGTTATCCATGAAGTAAAGGCTAAATTCTTCTTCTTCTTCTTCTTCTTCTTCTTCTTCTTCTTCTTCTTCTTCCTCTTCTTCTTCTTCTTCTTCTTCTTCTTCTTCTTCTTCTTCTTCTTCTTCTTCTTCTTCTTCTTCTTCTTCTTCTTTTCTTCTTCTTCTTCTTCTTCTTCTTCTTCTTCTTCTCTTCTTCTTCTTCTTCTTCTTCTTCTTCTTCTTCTTCTTCTTCTTCTTCTTCTTCTTCTTCTTCTTCTTCTTCTTCTTCTTCTTCTTCTTCGTCCTCCTCCCCCTTCGTCGTCGTCGTCTTCGTCGTCGTCCTCCTCCTCCTCCTCCTTCTTCTTCTTCTTCTTCTTCTTCTGCTTCTTCTTCTTCTTCTTCTTCTTCTTCTTCTTCTTCTTCTTCTTCTTCTTCTTCTTCTTCTTCTTCTTCTTCCACCTCTCCTTCGTCCTCCTCCCCCTTCGTCCTCCTCCCCCTTCGTCCTCCTCCCCCTTCGTCCTCCTCCTTCTTCTTCTTCTTCTTCTTCTTCTTCTTCTTCTTCTTCTTCTTCTTCTTCTTCTTCTTCTTCTTCTTCTTCTTCTTCTTCTTCTTCTTCTTCTTCTTCTTAATGCGCTTCTTCTTCTCCTTCATGCACTTCTTCTTCTGTCGAGGGAAGTGCGTCACACCAAGTTATGTACCTCAGAGGTCAGTGTGCGTGTATTTGTGTCAGGTTTTCTTCCTCTAGACAGATTCCATCCCAGGTAACAGGCTCTCTCTATCCCCGGGTAGGTTTTTTTTTTCCAAATCTAAATACTTGAACGTCTGCATTTGCCACAAATTAACATGATTACATTTATTTTACATTGAGGACCAATCTGTTTCTTGATTACTACTATTACTTCCGTCCTCCCATTCTTCAAACTGGGGCACATTTACATACTTAGACAAAGACACCTTTCAAACGAAGAGAGTAGAAATCCGTTAACTAAGGAAAGTTTTACGGTAAACTGCAAGTAAAGTGCACGGTGCTAAAGTTAAATTATAGCTCCAAATTCTGGCCCCCTGATGTCATGCACCTAATCTACGACATTTTACCCTAGAAATAGTCCAGACCTAACACCTGTAGTGTTTATAACTCTCTTGTTTGCCCCAATGAGAATCAGTCTTTTCATATTGGTATCAACGCATTATTAACCTCATTATGTCAGCTTCCCAGATGAGGGTGACAGATTATGCAGGTGTGAGAGAGATAGAAACGTTTATATCTGGTTTATGTTTTCGGAGAGTGATGGGGGTGCTCATGGTGGCGTAGTAAATAGAGCGGTGGGAGTCGTGGCTTAGAGGTTACCGTTTCTGCATCAAGCTCAGAAGGATTCGATCACTGCACAGGGCTGAGAATTTTTCCAAGAACCATGTAATTCATTCGTTCAGTAGCATGTCCCTTGCAGAACCTCGCTCCTATAACAACCTTCCGGAAAACTTCTCGGCTATAATCAAGATGTTCCGCGTCCGATACACCCATCTGGAGATCATCTGCCACATCTTGTACCCATCTTCTCTTTGGCCTTCCTCTTCCTCTCTTCCCGGGCGTATATCCCTCCATGTTTGTTCTTTCCAAACTTTCATGGCGTTTTAAGTGACCAACGTATTTCAATTTTCTTTGTTTTATCGTCTTTAGTAGCCAACCTTCTTCAATATTCAGATCTTGTCGTATGGATGCATTGGTTCTTTTCTGTATCCATGCTATTCTTAGCATTTATATTCCAAGGTATTTATACACTGTTCAGCTAGTTTAGTAACTTTCCAGGTCTCACAGGTGTATGTTGCAATGGGAAAGATGCATTCTCTTAAAAATCTAAATTTTGTAGATCTATCTGTCCTACTCCAAAAATTATTGAGTTGTTTTAGTTTTTGAAGAGCAATAGTTTCTAATATCACACGTCCTCCGATCTCTTGGGTAGTGAGATAGGATTCCTAGTCTTCTCGGACAAGTGCGGAAAACAGGAGGTCCCGTGTGCAAGTTGTGCACGTTAAAACTCAGACGGCAGTTGGAAATCACAGAGAGAAGATAGTAAAGCCGCTGTCCTCGACAAAAATATTATGAAGTGTAAACCTACCCACGGATAGACGGAGCCAATTACCATGGATGGAATCTGTCTAGAGGAAGCAAGCAGCATACGCATGCATGCTGGAGTCAGACACACTGACCTTTGAGATGCAATAACTACTAGGTGTGACGCACTTCCCTCCACAGTGCAACCAAGAAGGAGAACCAGAACAAGAAGAACAAGATGGGCTAGAATAACAAGATGAGCAAGAAGAATTAGAAGAGCAAGAATAAATTGAAGAGCCACAAGACCAACAACAAAACAAGAACCAAAAAAAATACAAAGCTAGAAGAACAAGATATAGCTATAACCTGTGAGCCAGCTGTCTGCGCGCAGTTAAATATTCTAATACATACAGTTTCCACAAATGGAAATCACACATTTTTATCAGATTAACTTTATGATTATCATTGTCTTTATCGATGTCGTCGTCATCATTTTGACCCCTTTCCTACTTCATTCGTGTACTTCTGTGGGTGTCAAATAATACGAAAGAATTTATTTATGAACGTCTAGTTGCTGTTGTGCGTGTATGTGTGTGTGCGCGAGCACACGTTGACTTGCCTAGATCTCGAGCGTAGTCGACACACGTGCTTCTGCTGCTAGTATGTGAGTGCACTGGACTGGTTTTGCGCGGGGTTTAGTTTTCTCTGATGTCCCTCGTATTTAGGCGAACCCACTCCAACTTCTGAGGTACTTGTAATTTACATACTCAGGTCCTGGACTAGAATTCAACACTTAAGTTCCACTGACCGGCGTGTATATAATGTATTCATAAGGCCGAGGTAAGAAGAGAAACTGCAGGCTTGGTAACTTTTCTAGTGCCGAACGATAATATATTCGCCAAATGTGACCTCCCATTAGTACAGAAGGACAATATATGGCCATACTAGGGTCATCGTGGTATCTATTTCCTTTCATGAAATCCTCCTCAATTTCAATACTCAGTCAACATAAATGAGCATTTTAATACTTGTTCAATTTACTCGTATTATGTACCATGTTTTGTCCAAACCTACTTTTTGTTTGGCGCTGAATTACTTAAACCTCTCAACCAGGTCGACCTTCAATGACAGCAATGCATTGTTACATCGAACCTGTTCTGCTGTATGGTTGGAAATGTTGGAAGGTGAACAAACACATTAAGAAGAGCCTAGAGGCAGCGGAGATGTGGTTCCTGAGACGAAGGTTGCGAATACCTTGGGCAGTTAGAGTAGTTAACAACACTTGCCTGGAAATGGCTAATGAAAGTAGAACAATGTATGCAACTGTGAGAAAGAGACGGTTTTCTTTGGCCGTGTCCAGAGAATCATCACGTAGAGGTGACAAGCAAGGCGCCAGATAACATCGAGATGACAAGAAAGGCGTCGGAGAACATCGAGATGGCAAGAAAGGCGCCAAAGAACATCGTGATGACAAGAAAGGCGTTAGAGAACATCGTGATGATAGGAAAGGCTCTGGAGAACATTGTGATGACAAGAAGGCGCCGGAGAACATCGTGATGCCAAGAAAGGCTCTGGAGAACATTGCGGTGACAAGAAAGGCGCCGGAGAACATCGTGATGACAAGAAAGGCGCTAGAGAACATCGTGTGTGTGTGTGTGTGTGTGTGAGAGAGAGAGAGAGAGAGAGAGAGAGAGAGAGAGAGAGAGAGAGAGAGAGAGAGAGAGAGAGACAGAGACAGACAGACAGACAGACAGACAGACAGATGAGCGCAATCATATCATTATGCCATATTTTTTTTTCTGTATCCTCATCTTTCATATTAGCATTTTTACTGCTATTTGAATTTAACATGCACTGCGTATCTCATCATGTTTATGTCAATTCCAGGAATCTTACTCGATTGGACCACTATTTTATTTTTACGTTACACAATGTATACCATATTTTCATCACCATTTTCCATATTTCTATTTTTTCCAAACACACCCCCCCCCACCTCCCCAATTTTGAATGTTCTGTGAGAATGCTCACGATGGTCGACAGTGTGTACATGTGAAAAGTGTGGGAGTTTATTCATATTAGTTTTAGTGATTATGTGAGGCAGCGTGTATGTGAGTGGATTGATGGGTGTGTGTATGTGTGTCTATGTGTGTATGTGTTTATAAGTGTGGATGTATGTGTGTGTGTGCATGTCTGTATGTGTGTATGAGTGTATATGTGTGTGTGTATATGTGTGTATGTGTGTGTGCTTGTGTGTGTATATGTCTGTACGTGTGTTAAGGTGTGCGTACATGTGTGTTTATATGTGTTTAAATGTATGTGCGTGTGTATGTTTGTATGTGTGTGTGCTCGTGTATGTATGTGTATATGTTTGTGTGTGTAAGTGTGCATACATGCAGTGTATGCGAGGGAGTGTGTATTCGTGTGTTATGTGAGTACGTGTGCGTAAGTATGTGTATGCGGGTGTGGATGTGTGCAGGTGTGTGCGTGTGCGTGGTATATGTGTATATTTGCATGTGTATGTTGTGTGTGTGTGTGTGGGGGGGGGGGGGGGTACGTGTGTGTGAGAAAGAAAAGAGAAAGAGAGAGAGACAGAGACAGAGAGAGAGAGAGAGAGAGAGAGAGAGAGAGAGAGAGAGAGAGAGAGAGAGAGAGAGAGAGAGAGAGAGAGAGAGGTTAGCACACGCATGTCATCTAACATGCTATTCCATATTTTGTGTGTGTTCTCATTTTCATATTACTATTTTGAATGCCACCTGATTTTAACATGTATAAAATGAGCACATGTAAATTACTATAGAGAGAGTTAGTGAGTGTGAGTGAGAGAGAGTGAATGAGTGTGAGAGGGTGTGTATGTCTAGAGAGAGAGAGAGAGAGAGAGAGAGAGAGAGAGAGAGAGAGAGAGAGAGAGAGAGAGGAGGGGGGGGGGGAAGAGAGTTGAGTGCACGCATGTCATGTAAAATGTTATTCCATATTTTTTATGTATTCTCATCTTTCAAATTGCGAGGTATTATTTTGTATGACACTCGATTTTATCATGTTTATTATAATCGCATGCACACTACTGTAGAGTGAGTGAGAGAATTAGTGAGTGTGAGTGAGTAAGGGAGTGTGAGTGTGTGTGTGTGTGTGTGTGTGTATATATATATATATATATGTATATACACACACACACACACACACACTCACACTCCCTTACTCACTCACACTCACTAATTCTCTCACTCACTCTACAGTAGTGTGCATGCGATTATAATAAACATGATAAAATCGAGTGTCATACAAAATAATACCTCGCAATATGAAAGATGAGAATACATAAAAAATATGGAATAACATTTTACATGACATGCGTGCACTCAACTCTCTCTCCCCCCCCCTCTCTCTCTCTCTCTCTCTCTCTCTGTCTCTCTCTCTAGACATACACACACTCTCACACTCATTCATATATATATATATATATATATATATATATATATATATATATATGTGTGTGTGTGTGTGTGTGTGTGTGTGTGTGTGTGTAAGGAGAGAGAGAGAGAGAGAGAGAGAGAGAGAGAGAGAGAGAGAGAGAGAGAGAGAGAGAGTTGAATTGCATCACTAATTTTTACGTTACAAAATGTATATGTACAATTTTTCTCCATTTTTTTTTTTACAATTTTGCGAGAATGCTCACGACAATCGTCACTGTATGTGTGTGTAAAATGTTGGAGTTTGTTCATAACAGTAGGTTGGGGGATGGTGGGGGATGTGTTTGTGAGTGGATTCGTGGTGCGTTTGGGTGGGCTCAGGCTGTGTGGGTGGGCGGGGTGGGATTGTGTGGGTGGGTGCGGGGGTTGTGTGTGGACACGTTCGGGATGTATGGGTTGGCGGGGAGATCTGTGTGTTGGTGGGGGATGTGTGTTTGGCTACGCGGTTGTGGGTGAGTGGGTGGAGGAGGATATATGGGTGGATGATTGTTGATGGGTTATGGGATGGGTGGGGGATATATATATGTGAGTGGGGAGATGTGGGTGTGGGGATGTGTGTGTGAGTGAGAGATGTGTGTGGGATGTTTGGGTGGATGGGTGGGAAGTGTGTGTAGGTGGGTGGGTGTGTGTGGGTGAGGGATGTGTGGGTGAATGTGTGTGTGGTGGTGTGGGGGATGTGTGTGGGTTGGGGGATAGGTGTATGATGGGTGTGGGTGATGGATGTGGGGATGTGTGTGAGGGAGCGGGATGTGTCCGGGGTTGGTGGGGGTTTGTGTGGCTGGATGGAGGATGTATGTGTGGGTAGTGAGGGTGATTGTAGATGGGGGATATGGGGGTGGGTAGGAGATTGTGGGAGCTGTGTGTGTGGGTGAGGGATGTGTCTTGGGGATGTGTGTATGTGTGGTGTTGTGTGAGAGGGAAGATGGGTGTGGATAAAGGATGTGTGTGTGTGGGTGGGGGTGTGGTTGCGTGTGGGTGTGCGGATGGGTGTGGATGTGTGTGAGGGTGGGGGATGTGTGTTTGGATGGGTGCTTGGATGTGTGAGTTTGGGTGGGTAGATGGGAGATGTATGTGTTGATGAGTGGGTGAGGGATGTGTGGGTGTTAATGGTTGAGGGATAAGTACTTGTGTGGAGGGATGTGTGAGGGGGATAAATGTATGGGTGGAGGATGTGTATGTGGGGTGGGTGTGCGTGGACGGGAGGTGTGTGTTTGTGAATGGGGGATGTGTTGGTGGGTGGGGATGTGTATATGGGTGGGGAGATGTGTGTGTGGGTGGGGATGTGTGTGTATATGGGTAGGAGTGTGTGCTTAAGGGATGTGTGGCTGGGGGATGGGTGGGTGGGTAGAGGATGGGTGGGTGGGTGACTGTATATGGGAAAGGGTGTGTGGTTAAGGGACGTTTGATTGCGGTATGGGTGGGTGGAGGATGTGTGGATGGGTAGTGGATATGTGGGTGGGTGAGTGTGTGTAGGTTAGCAGATGGTGGGGATGTTTGCATGGGTGTGCTCGGGATCTGTGAGTGGGCTGGGGGAGATGGGAGATTATTTGGGTGGGTGCGGAATTTGTGTGTGGGTAGGTGTGGGATATGTGAGATGGCGGGGAGATGTGTGTGTGCGTGGGGGGTGTGTGGTTGAGGGATGTGTGTTTGGCTGGGCGGTTGGAGGTGTGTGGGTGGAGTAGGATATGTGGGTGGATGATTGTTGGTGGATAATGGGATGGGCGGAGGATATGTGAGTTGGTGGGGAGATGTGTGTGGGTGGGGATGCGTGGGTTGGGGAATGTATGTTTGCTTGGGGTGTGGGTGGATGGGATGTGTGGTTGGTGGGAGTGTGTGTGGGTGGGGAGATGTGTAGATGTAGGGATGTGGTGGATGGGTGGGGGAATGTATGTGTGCCTGGGTGTGTGTGTGTGGTTGGGTAGGGGATGTGTGGGTTGGTGGTGGATGTGTCTCATAACATAGTAATATGCATTGTTTATATTTACAAAATTCATTTGACAATGTTTTTCCTATGCACTATTTATGAACGAAAGATGAGTGATTGGAAGGGCCGAATGTAAGACGGGCCTGCGTGCCCAATTTGTTAAACTTTGAAAATAAAGTCCATTCGTTCGTTCGTTCGTTCGTTCGTGATGACAAGAAAGGCGCTAGAGAACATCGTGATGATAAGAAAGGCTCTGGAGAACACCGTGATGACATGAAAGGCGCTAGAGAACATCGTGATGACAAGGTGCCGGAGAACATAGAGATGACAAGAAAGGCGCCGGAGAACATAGTGATGACATGAAGGGCGCTAGAGAACATCGTGATGACAAGGCATCGGAGAACATCGCGATGACAAGGCACCGGAGAACATCGTGATGACAAGGCATCGGAGAACATCGTGATGACAAGAAAGGCGCCGGAGAACATCGTGATGACAAGAAAGGCGCTAGAGAACATCGTGATGACAAGGCATCGGAGAACATCGTGATGACAAGGCGTCGGAGAACATCGTGATGACAAGACGCCGGAGAACATCGTGAAGACAAGAAAGGCGCTAGAGAACATGGTGATGACAAGAAAGGTGCTAGAGAACATCGTGATGACAAGGCGTCGGAGAACATCGTGATGACAAGGCATCGGAGAACATCGTGATGACAAGAAAGGCGCTAGAGAACATCGTGATGACAAGGTGCCGGAGAACATAGATGTGACAAGAAAGGCGCCGGAGAACATAGTGATGACATGAAAGGCGCTAGAGAACATCGTGATGACAAGGTGCCGGAGAACATAGAGATGACAAGAAAGGCGCTAGAGAACATAGTGATGACAAGAAGGGCGCTAGAGAACATCGTGATGACAAGGCATCGGAGAACATCGTGATGACAAGGCATCGGAGAACATCGTGATGACAAGAAAGGCGCCGGAGAACATCGTGATGACAAGAAAGGCGCTAGAGAACATCGTGATGACAAGGCATCGGAGAACATCGTGATGACAAGGCGTCGGAGAACATCGTGATGACAAGGCATCGGAGAACATCGTGAAGACAAGAAAGGCGCTAGAGAACATGGTGATGACAAGAAAGGTGCTAGAGAACATCGTGATGACAAGGCGTCGGAGAACATCGTGATGACAAGGCATCGGAGAACATCGTGATGACAAGAAAGGCGCTAGAGAACATCGTGATGACAAGGTGCCGGAGAACATAGAGATGACAAGAAAGGCGCTAGAGAACATCGTGATGACAAGGCATCGGAGAACATAGAGATGACAAGAAAGGCGCTAGAGAACATCGTGATGACAAGAAAGGCGCTAGAGAACATCGTGATGACAAGAAAGGCGCTAGAGAACATCGTGATGACAAGGCATCGGAGAACATCGTGATGACAAGAAAGGCGCTAGAGAACATCGTGATGACGAGAAAGGTGCTAGAGAACATCGTGATGACAAGGCGTCGGAGAACATCGTGATGACAAGAAAGGCGCTAGAGAACATCGTGATGACGAGAAAGGTGCTAGAGAACATCGTGATGACAAGGCGTCGGAGAACATAGTGATGACAAGAAAGGTGCTAGAGAACATCGTGATGACAAGGCGTCGGAGAACATAGTGATGACAAGAAAGGTGCTAGAGAACATCGTGATGACAAGAAAGGTGCTAGAGAACATCGTGATGACAAGGCGTCGGAGAACATAGTGATGACAAGAAAGGTGCTAGAGAACATCGTGATGACAAGAAGGGTGCTAGAGAACATCGTGATGACAAGAAAGGTGCTAGAGAACATCGTGATGACAAGGCGTCGGAGAACATAGTGATGACAAGAAAGGTGCTAGAGAACATCGTGATGACGAGAAAGGTGCTAGAGAACATCGTGATGACAAGGCGTCGGAGAACATAGTGATGACAAGAAAGGTGCTAGAGAACATCGTGGTGACAAGGCGTCGGAGAACATAGTGATGACAAGAAAGGTGCTAGAGAACATCGTGATGACAAGAAAGGTGCTAGAGAACATCGTGATGACAAGGCATCGGAGAACATCGTGATGACAAGAAAGGCGCTAGAGAACATCGTGATGACGAGAAAGGTGCTAGAGAACATCGTGATGACAAGGCATCGGAGAACATCGTGATGACAAGAAAGGCGCTAGAGAACATCGTGATGACGAGAAAGGTGCTAGAGAACATCGTGATGACAAGGCGTCGGAGAACATCGTGATGACAAGGCATCGGAGAACATCGTGAAGACTGGAAAGATCAACGGTAAAAGAGGCAGAGGCAGGCAGCAAAATAATGCTGGTCTTAGGCGATGGCATCAAGGAATATCTTCAGCTGAACTGATCCAGAACATCAAGGACGGAGATCTGTGGAGAGACATGAACACCACTTTGCAAGAGACATGATGATAATGTAGGTCTGCTGGCTGTTCTAAAATTGAGAATGAGGTCACTCTTGTAACGCTGCAGAGAATAGGTGCTGCGGTCTTGTCACCGCCAACACCAAATGTATCACAATCTTCATGTGAACACAATCCAGCATTCGTTGACACACATACAGTAACATATTTATATTGTGCTGGAGCATAGGGTATTTACATTTTCTTCCCCATTTCTTGGTCCATGGGCTTACTAATCGACATTACATCATTCCGAACATATCATGGATTCATCATCATCATCATTATTATCTCATCTCATCTTGTTAGCCTTGTACCTTACGGTGTCGAGGTGAAGCATAAATAGAAGAAGAGTGCCCGTTTATGGGCTTCATATACCGAGATTCCCATGGATTCCCGTTTGTCCATTTTGTCTGTACATCATTGCTTGCTATGGTATACTGTTAGTTGGTAACCATTTCACTTGCTGGTTTCTCATGAAATCTAGCGTTGCTAAATTATCATTATCATCATGTGCGTTGCCAGCTGGCGTAGGCGTTTATGTTTCTCCGCAGATCTCGGTCCTTGGTGTTCTGGATCAACTCTGTTGATGATATTCAGCATCATTTCTTTGGGATTGTCTCTGTCTCTTCTGCCACTAATCTTTCCAGGCCTCACGGTGTTTTCCATTGCCTTTCTTCTCATTACATGAGAATGCTGTTTGTCTCTTTTTTTTTTTTTTTTTTTTTTTAAGAGTTGTGTAGTTGTCTTCATATTTCTTCTTTCTACTTCTGTGAGCGTCAGTCAATAATTGTGAATTTGATCATATACTCTCACAGGATCAAGAAAAATAAAGATTCCTTTTATACACATTTAAGCATGTATATAATACTAATTAACACACTGTCACCAGAGTCTCGAATAAGTCTGCGTTCTTGTCTCGACCATGCATGCTACCAAACCATCGGTTTCTTTGGTCATGTGATGAGAAGAGAGGCATTGGAGAACATTGTGACAACTGTAGAGATCAATAAGAAGAAAGGCAGAGGTGGACTCATGTAAATGATGCTAGAAGAACTGAGATCATGGCATTGAGGATTATCCGCAGTAGAGGTGATCCAGAGCACCAAGACCCGAGATCTGCGGAAAGACATGGACGCCTACGCCAGCTGGCAAGGCACATGATGACGTATAAAGAAATCGAAAACAAAAGTTTTGTTAAGACAATGTATTGTTCAATGAGTTAAGGGAATGAACTAGTAATCTGCATAATTTATTCAGTTATTCAGGCACAGCCTCGAACGAGGAAATCCTCTTTGGGACAGCAACTGCCGTTGTCAAACTCACACCGTAAAGAAGCAAGGCGTTTCTCGCCCGCCATGTCCGGCTGGGGCCACCACAAAGCCACTGTTTAAACGCCCGTCTGATTTCTCTGTTAAACAGTCCATACATTAAAGGATTAATTGCCGAGTTGGCTAGAAGAAGCCAAAACGTAACGTCTTTGGTCCACTGCGGCACATTGGCTTGCCGACCCGACTGCAGTATTCCAACAATTGTGTGAGGCAGCCAGCAAACAAGGAACACAGCTACCAAAAGACCCAGCCAAAAAGCAGCTTTTCTATCCTGTTTAACCAGAAGATTTTTGGCTAGCTCATCTCCACATTTGCTTGGTCGTATCATGTAAGGCTTCCTTGGTGCCCAGCTGAACCTTCTGCCTGAGTTCACGTTACTGAACAAAGATGAAGGCACGGAAGATCTTAGAAGGACCACGTCTGCAGAGTTCCTTCTCGTAGAATGTAACCGTACCTGCCCTCGCCTGGAGTTAGTGCCGTTTAGAAGATGCATATTTTCATCTGTCATTGAAGCAAAGTCCGGAATAGACGAGACAGACGTCCGTCTGTCCAGCCATGTTAGTTTATCAGACGCCGAAACAGATCGTCGTATTTGAACTCTTTTCCGTTGGAGAATGCCGACGTAAAGGCTGCAATTGAGACTAAGCACCGCCATTAAAGGTACGAAGTACTGGACTACTGACACGATTGAAACGTAAAGGATGCTGTCTACAAACGGGAGTTCACAGGACATCAGACGCTGGTTTCGGAACCTAAAATCTGCAGCAGAGAAAGTCGAATTTTCATGAAATGTTTTGTTCCAATCCCAAAGAGTCACCGGAGGAATATGAAGAGCAAATGCAAATATCCAAACACAGCCCACGGCCACAAAAGCGTTCCTCGTGCTTCGCTTAGATCTGTAAGAGAACGGGTAGTGTATTGACCACCATCTGTCCCCTGTGATAAGCACCAGACTAAGAAGCGACACATAAAGCGCTGACTGTCGTAATACCAAATACAATCTACACAAAAACACCGGAAGCCATTTAAAGGGACCTTTTAACTGTTGTACTATTGCCAGGAACATACATAGGCCAATTATAAGGTCCGCAATGGCCAAACTGGCAAGGTAAATATTCTTACAGCTTCTCAAAGATCTCTTTACCTTAAACATCCAGAGAATCATCATGTTAAACACAATTGTCGAGAAAGCCAAAAACACCAATGGCACAGTTTTGGCCCAAGCCACGAGAAAAGTCTGTCTCGAGAACTCATGCTCCATGTTATCTAGGTAACCAGTCGTCGAAACGCACGGCTCAGCTCCCATTATGAAATTCACACTAAAGATTGATCAAACAGCCTTCATTTCTAAACTGGTTTTTACGGAAAACTGGCTTTTTGTAGAAATCAGCTTCTCTCAACTTTCATTTAGTAATTAAGAGTGGAAAGTTCCCGTCCTACTAGGCGAATCTGAATCCACTACACTCGTCCATTGGATCCTAAGAAAAAGCATACGGTTGTGTTAACGTTGAAACCGTAAAGTAATCTTATATTGTCAGTATGTAGAGAGGCAATACAATTAAATAATACATTTTAAGTGAAATTTAGTAACTGAATTTCGCTGTAGAATTTAGACTGTTGTAACAATGTGCCTTTAATATTTGAGGTTATCATGTGATATTGCCAAGAATAATGGCCGTTATTTTATCGTGAATTGTAATTTAGTTACTTATGTTACGTGTAGATTTTGGGGACATAAAACTATCAATTTATTTTACCGCGTGTCATTTAGATACAAAGGTAACGATGAAATGCAAATTGTCGATGTAATTTTGTAGGTTAATTAATACATTTTAAATTAGGCTTTCTAAAATCTAAAATCTAATTTTCTAAAATCTGAGATTTTATTGTCCCCATGAGATTTTATTTTTATGCTTTCTGAATGTTAAAAACTGTACTTTTGTTTTTATGCAGATATGTCCATTTACTTTTCAACAACCTGCAAAATCCTATGCGATTTGAAAATCCTTAATGAAACAGCCCACACAAATGTGAGCAAAAATATAGTGTAATAAACTATACCATGCTCTAAAACATGAACAATTGCGATTTATACCCCCATAATAACTACACATAGCAATATATCTCCAGTTGGCCCTTTATTAAGCGCCCGAAATTTATTTCGTTTGCAATAAACGCCTCATATTGTTTTATGATCTCCTTCGTTTAACCTCGAGTGCATCGCATGAATGACGTCAACACTGCTATACTCTCAACCCAGCTGGTTATCAACTGCAGTGATTTTTTGGTTAATTAACTGGACTAGACATGGCTGCGCCCAGGAGACGCCCACGAATGCACTGTTTCTTTATCCCTGTCTCTGTCTCCCCCTCAGCAGATTGGCTTTAACTACGTATTTGGTTTTTGATCTGGACAAAGTAATTATATCCACTTCAATTATGACTTAGTTTCACTAGAATTACTGTTGTCAGTGCAAATTTGTATATTTAAGAACAAACAAGGAATACAATGTTCTGCCGTTATGGATTATATTTGGGATCTACAAGGGTAAAGACACCACCATTTCGTTAAATAAGATAATAAGCACATACAGAATAAATCTAACAGTTTGAAAAAGCTATTCGTTTTTATGAGCTTATAACACACTTTAATTTGCGACGTAAGCAAATCATATAACATTCAATAATTTAATTTCCTCGTTTTGTAATCTTAAGAATTATAATCTGTATTTTGAACCAGTTATATCCTGTTTATATTAAAGTTTATAAATACGTAACTATTTCTTGTCCTCAAATAATAGACGCGTTTAGCAATGTTGAAATTTTCCGGAAACGGAAGTGACGTCACTGAAAGAGCCGAGGTGAAGGTCGTGAAAAGTTGCAACCAATAGTTCCACACCTCTGCTCCTTGATCATTTATTCGATGGCGACCAATGAAAAACAATTACCAATGCAGTGTTGAGGTGACTAGGTGGGATTCCTATGTGCTAATGGATTTAAGTTCTTCTCCCCTTGTTTAGTGTGTCCACAAATAAGACGTTTGTTTCTTATCGTTGTGTTAATTAATAAATATGTATGAAATTATGACCATTTCGTGAAGGAATTCGTGTGGCCGATTTTCTGTTGATCTAGTTTCCGTTTTTCGTATCATGAAGACAACCAGACGAGCTTGTAAAATGACAGAATTGTCTTTGTTACTTCGGGTACGCCTTATTATGTTACTGTTTCCACGTAATCACAGATCGCTGTTTGTGATTATAACGACGTCAGCAGAAATAATATTCCTGATTAAGTGGTGTTATCTTTGTCAGTTTATTGTTGCAGCTCTTGAATGTGGGGACGTCCTGAGATCAATTTCTGAACGGTTTATTCAAATACGATATTTATAAATATATCAACGCCACATGAAATGTCAATACATTGATTATATAGATTTCATTAAATGACGAAAATAATTTTGTTGTTGATGATGTTAGATTAAAGGAATCGCCTTTTTATGGATTAGGCAATCTAATATCTATCTGTATTATCAGAGAGTATTCACAATGTTATCGATCTTATTGAACAATATTCACATTGACATAGATCTTATTAAAAATATTCACATTGATATCAATCATATTGGAAAATATTCACAGGGATATCGATCTCATTGGAAAATATTCACAGTGATATCAATTCTGAAGAAGACTGCTGACAAGACATCAATATCATCAAAGAGAATGCCTACACATCAGATGATGTTGTCATAGAATATATTGATGTGTTAATCACAGTGATGTTAACGGTTGTGATAACATCCATCTTCAGATATCATCAGGTGCCATGTCGGTATCTTCAGTCTACTGAAGTTATCACACACGAAGGCCCAACGTCCAGTTCGATGATGGAAACAGAGATTTTCATCCAGATTTGCAACTGTCACCAACTCTCCTTGGGAATATCATAATATCTGCAACAATAGAAACAACAATAATTAACAAATGCAACTATAGAAACAATAATAAACAAATGAAACTATAGAAACAATAATAATTAACAATTGCAACTATAGAAACAATAATAAATAACAAATGCAACTATAGAAACAATAATAAATAACACATGCAACTATAGAAAGAATAATAAATAACAAATACAACACTTTATGCGCATCTACACTATTCGCAGGTACTGTGGCGAAGGGATTAAGGACGCAATTCGTAATCCCGCACATCGCGTTAGAGACACAGCTGCGAGCGATTTAGAAGCAGACCGCCTTTTCGCTGGTTTTCATACACTGGTAAGAGTGCCTATTCTAAAGAAATCAAAGGCGAACTACTGAAAGTAAACTTGCCTAGTAAAATACAAACAGCGCAAAATGTCTTCTCTTCTTCTTCTTCTTCTTCTTCTTCTTCTTCTTCTTCTTCTTCTTCTTCTTCTTCTTCTTCTTATTATTATTATTATTATTATTATTATTATTATTATTATTATTATTATTTTAGTGATTCGGGCACGGCATTTTAAAGACTGAATCAAACTATACTGGTAAACCAACACCTCTTCTTTCTCCACCCCCTTCCCACCTCCCGTCGTCTGGAGAACGGGTTAACTGTAATGCAATAAAGTAGCAGCAGCGCAAATGACTTCATCATTTCTGTTTTAAAAATATGCCAGCTGGAACAATTCTGACATTGTGCATGAAACAGTTCATCACCGCGCGTTTTGTTGGGTGTTGGAGGTGAGGCGTTCCAGGGCTGGAATCTAGGTTAAAGTGTGAGAATGCAGAACTGGGTCACAAGTGTCTTTCAAATAGTCACATGGTGGTGTTGTTGAGTTCCGAGAAAGCAAACATAATGGGGAACTTGATCCTGTTAGATGCCACGCGGTGTGTTAAAACAAAGTCTTAGTGACAGACAGACGGACGGACTGTCGGATAGACAGGACAGTAGGACGTGCAGGTGGATGGATGGATGGTTGAATGGTTGGAAGGATAGACACACAAAGAAACAGACAGATAGACTGGCAGACAGATATCCAGACAGAAAGTTAGACATCCAGACTGACAATCAAGCCTATTTTGCTAACAATCAAGCCTATTTTGCTAACAATGAAGCCTATTTTGCTATCTCCTGCAGCCCCCTCCATGTCTCCACCGTACTATTAAAATTCTCCTTGCACTGTGTTTGAGGTCTCTCCCTATTTCATTTTCCCTGTTGGTGTCACAGAAAGGACCTTCTAGTTATATTACAATCAGGTGTTCTCCGTATGTGTACAGTCCAGCAGCAGCCACGTTTCCTCATCTCTTGAATCACTGAAAACTGTCGTGTTCTTCTCCCTACATGTAGGAACCTCCCTTGGGCCTGTGAAGTTTAGGATCATCACATTTCGTAGGCCTGAATGCATTAATGATTCAGCTTTACAATGTCCATCTATTTATTCTGTGCAGGGATCCGTGGTAAAGCAATGGTTAGACCAGTGGTTCTCAATCATTTTTGGCCCATGCACCCCTTCACCATATGTTCAGAATGTCATTCTACCCTTTCGTATTTCCTACCTATAAATTACCCCCCCCCCCCCCCCCCCACAGTATACGTAAAACTGGAAGCTAAATTTAATAATACATACTAGAACAAATCTAGGCGTCTACATAAAACGTGATTTGTGGGTCTACTTAAAGTATGGAGGGAAAATAATATCAAGTAATCGGTTCTTGTATTAAGGTGATCTTGAAATAATGTTAATCAGCCTCCCCCCCCCCCCCCCCCGGAAACCCTAAAATTCCTCCCTGGTTGAGAGCCGCTAGGCTAGACGCTTGCCTATCAGCCCTGTTTTCATGGGTTCGAATTCGCCCAGAGATTGACTTTTAAAATGTACTTGGTCGACCCAGCATAGCGTGAGTACCAGGAAATGTCTTGTGAAGTGAAGTCGACAGACGTGATTCACCACATCATCGTGGAGTGCCGACAGACTGGAACCTGGCCGTCTTGACAGACCATAGATTGTAAAATGGAGTTATACCTCTCCATAACACAAAGCCTCGGATGAATTTAGAGACCATGTATTGCCCATGCAGCACGATCGCTCTCTCGGCCTGTCTAGTTTACTCTCGAGGAACGGTAACACCAATACATCTGGAATAAGTCAAGTTGCAGAAGTTGCCAGATCAGCAAAGCAATGCTCTAACTGTCCGCCTGTTAGAGCTTCCATCCTAGACTAGTTGCCGACCAAGGATTAGGTCCTGGTCTGCCCTGACATAACATGTAGTCTTTAGATTTCATTTCCTCGCACTAGGGTAAGTCTTGTATCCTCACAATTGTACTCCTCCGCCCGAAGCCGTTGGCACAACGTGGGCTGTCGGGTTTGGTGATCGCGCCCAATATTTGGCGCTACACAGAAAGCAGGTAGTACCGTTTACTGTTATACGGTAGCTCAGTCATATCTGACTAAGAGTACCGATTAGTGTATATACAATGGGTCTAACACAGTATGCCTAATACGCTTAAGTAATTTAAAAGAGTTCCTCTTCTTCAACTCTTCTTGTTTCATCCTTTTTCCTCCATTGGGACATAAGCCCTCAATCAACTTTCAAAAACCTACGATTCTTAGATATTACATGCAGCTTCGTCAATTTCCTCCCAATATTCTTCATTTCTGTTTCTGCCTCTCTTCTCCGTATGTTTTTGGTCTTCTTTTATTTTTTATTTCCGTGTGGATTCCAAGCAAATGTCCTTCCAGTCGTGATTGTTTGGATTTTGCATCTAAAGTCTTCTCCTGAACTTTCACTTTTTATTCTGCACTGGCACCATTTTCTGAAGTCTACTGGTTTTTAGTATAAAGGGCGTTCATTTGAAATCCGTTCGTGCCGCACCGCGCGTAATTGCGTACGTTGAACATGATCATGTCATAGTCATGTGATAAGTACTGACCAATGAATAAAAGAGCACGTGCTTATCGTCCCATGATGCGTAGGTTCTGTTTCTGAACGTTGAGAAAATGGCCGGGTTGATCCAAATTCCGTCGAAAGTAGCTCAAAGAGCGGCGATTCAGTTTCTTTCATTTGAAGAATGTCGACCAGTGGACATTCATCGAAGAGTGCAGGCAGCGTACGGTAACAAACGTTTGTCGAAGACAACAGCGACAGACTGGGCACGAATGTTTCGGAAAGGAGGTCAGTTCACGACAGATCTTCGACGGCCGGGTCAAGCGCATATTGTTGCAACAGAAAAAAAAACCATCGCCAAAATTGATGCAGCAGTACAAATGAACCGTTGTCGAAGCATACGTTCGCTAGCGAAAGAATTGGATGTGTCAATTGGGACAATTCAAAAGTGCGTTCGTAAGAAACTGCAATATCGGAGGGTGTGTTCACAGTGGGTACCATGGATGTTGACCCAGCACCAAAAAGAGGAATGTATGGAATGGTGTTTCAACCACTTGCTGCGTTACAGAGTGGAGGGTGATGCATTTCTCTTCCGCATAGTGGCAGACGATGAATCATGGTGTCACCACTTTGAGCCGAGCAGTAAAAGAGAGAGCATGCAATGGAAGCATGTTGGATCACCAAAAGCCAAAAAATTCAAGTTACAAGTTTCCGCTGGTAAGATTATGCTGAGCGCATTTTTTTGACGATGAAGGGCTATTTTTGGCCAACTTTATAGAACCTGGTGCAACATCAACTCTACCCACTACTTGCAAACACTAGACAAGATGCAAAAAGCCATCAAGACTAAATGACCCGGCATGCTTTCTCTCGGTGTGATTTTACTGCACGATAATGCTCGTCCGCATGTGGCAAAGATTGTGCAGGAAGCATTAGCAAGGAAGAAGTGAGAAATTCTGCAACATCCAGCCTATAGTCCTGATTTGTCACCATGTGATTTTCATTTGTTCAGACCTATTTAAAAAAAGATCTCAAGGGGCAACGATTTCACACAGATGCAGATGTAATGAACACTTGGTTCAGTGTGCAACCACAATCCTGTTTTTGTGGACGGCATTCGCCGCCTACCTAAGCAATAGGATGCCTGCCTGAATGTCTACAGCGACTTCTTTTGACCAACCCATGGCACATAATTAATTCAAAATGAATGCTTTGTTTTATTCTACCACACCTGTAATGTTTCTTTCATGCTTTTGTAATAAAGCCATTGGAACGGATTTCAAATGAACGTCGCTAATAATTTGCCTTGCTACCTCGACATAATTCCTTTGTGTACAAATTGTCCTCCAGGGGGCAATAGAAGTCCACCTGCGAGGCAATAAAAGACACTCTGATGTGTTGATAATTACAACTGGACATGTTATAACGTTGCCAATTTTGCATGTAATGCCGGGCTGGAAGCACGGAAGAGATTGATAATTGATGCGTCAATCGTGACAGGTACAGGATTAGAAACTGAAAACGAGCGATTTAACTAACGTAGGAAGGAACGATTTAATGAACGAACAAACAAATAAACGAACGATTGAATGAACAAACGAATGAAGGAACGATTGAACGAATAAATGAACGAGTGAACAAACGAACGCTAGTACGAACGAACTATTTAATGAACGAACGAATGAATCACCACACGAATGATCGAATCAATGAACGAATGATTAAACGAGCGAACGAGCGATTGAATGAACGAACGAACAAATGAACGAATGGAGGATCGAACGGTTTAGTGAACGATTGAACGAACGAAGACTGAATGAACGAACCAATACATGAACGAACAAATGTACACACGAAGGAAAAACGATTAAATAAACCAATGACAAAATGAATGAGCGAATAATTGTACCAACGAACGATTGAACTAACGAACGCGTGAATGAACGAACGAGTGAACAAATGAATGCAATTCGTAATCCCTAATAAAGCGCTCGAAACACAGCTGTGGAAGATTTGGCAACAGTCACCTTGCGTTGGTTTCATAGAATGGTATGAATGCCGGTCGATCAGACAGCTATGGCAAACTACTAAATGTAAACTGCTCAAGAAATTACCAGAAGAAAATAAAAACGCTGAGGTTGATTGCCACGACCTGTAAAGTATATGCAGCTACCTTTAGTTATGGAAGAGAAGTCCACTTTTCAAGTCCAACTGACCAGTATTGGGAGAGAACCCAAACTCAGCGCACCGGAAGTTTAAAAGCCGGCTCTTTTATCCACTCGGGCACGTGACCTCCATTCTGAAACTGATGAACTGCGGTCTGCTGCCACAGGTGTTGCTGAGACAACCAGGCCTGGGGGATTGTTCGAGAAGAAAGAACCGGCACGGGAATCGACGATAGTGGGAGGAAGCGATGTTTGCAGATGGCAATGTTGATGGCTTCGGATTTCTGAGTCTAGACAGGCGAAAATATGGCGTCTAGTAACGTGACCCAGAAATAATGAGGACGACGAGGTTAAGGAAAGGGGTAGATAGACCACACCGACTGTGTGAGATGTGTGGAATGTGACAGAGCAACAACAATGGTGGTGCAGTCGGTGTGGAGGACAGACAAAGAGACAGACAGACAGATCATTCATTCGTGAGCACCGTGGCAAAACTGGTCACACACAAACACACACACACATGAATGGATAGACGTGTGGGTGGACGGACGGATGGATGAACAGTAAGTGAGTCAGTCAGTCAGTCACTGAGTGAATGGGTGAGTGAGTGAGTGAGTGAGTGAGTGAGTGAGTGAGTGAGTGAGTGTCAGACAGACAGACAGACAGACAGAGAGACAGACAGACAGACAGACAGACAGTAAAGTGATAGTAAATCAAGATGGAAACTCCGCTAACGACCCTCAAATATAAACAGCGACGGGAAAGCCAATTAAAACCGGAAACAAAAGGCAACAGACGATAGAAAAGCGTATGCTGGGTGTGTTCAAACATTCCACACTTGGATCTTTGTGTGGGATGTGTGGGGAGGAAGATGTGTGTACGTCTACGCATCAGGGTGAGGACTAAATCATGAACAACTCACCTATGTGCAGGTAAGCAGAGTTTTCCAGCGATCTCACCTGGAGTAAGGAGAATAACAGACAACACGATTCATAGCAATTGTCCCAAATAGATGTTAATTTTAAATAACTGTTTGGGCGAGAAAGAGTTAAAATGATTGTTTGGGCGAGTTCATGGCCAGTGTTTTGTGTGTGTGTGTGTGTGTGTGTGTGTGTGTGTGTGTGTGTGTGTGTGTGTGTGTGTGTGTGTGTGTGTGTGTGTTGGAGTGTACATAAACAATTTAGCAAAGAAAAATCAGATCCGCACTGGCATGGAAAGGAATACATTTAAAGAGGTTTGATGGTTCCGTCGCCCTGCTACTGAGTGAGTGCGTGGCGCTACACTGTGAGCTGTGGGTTTCGTGTGAAGTCCTTTTGAATCTGCCCAAGTTTTTTGTTTTTTTTTGGAACGTGACTACATGTTCGGAGCGATGGCAGGTGGCTATGTCCCAGAGTTGACCGGTTTTTGCCTTATGCAGAAATGCGTGGCTGCTGGGCTTCTGGTTGATTGCCACTGCCGTCGATGATGAACTGTATTTTCGTGGACTGTGTGGGTGAACATCTAGGAAACATCCAGATAGGAAAATGACTGCCAATTCCATCAGAGATGAATTGGGTGTTTCGTGGGGGACTGGTGTGTTGACATTCTGGCGGCGGCATTATGCAGTGTATCTTTGCGGGCTGTTGTTTGAGACTCCTGTCTTTTCCACTTTTCACATTGGGCAGTGGGGAGCGTTTTGTGTGATATTCACTGGCACAAGAACGGAGCATAATGGGGACGACCCGTTGCTGTGAAGTTGGAACTGCGACTAACTAACTAACTAACATTTATGTGATAATTAAACACTTTCAATATGTGCGTTAGAGAGATGGAGGAAGACAGACAGACAGACAGACAGACAGACAGACAGACAGACAGACAGACAGACAGACAAAGTTTTGTATCAGTCCAATCTAGGCTTAGGAAGCTGTAATAAATTTAAGCGCTTACTGTTCATTGCATTAGATTTAATTAACGGTAGAAGATACTCTGGGGTATTTTCAGATATAATTTTATTCACTAATTTGGCTTTGTTAAAAAGGAAGCGCTTTTGAAGTGGTAGAAGTCTTAGATGGCTGTATAATTTATTACTTTCAACGTGCTTTATGCTAGAAACTAGACGTATAGCGCGGTTTTGAAGCGAACACAATCGTTTCATATTAGATTTAGGGCAACCATCCCAGACTGTGGAACAATAATCGAGAGGTGATTGGATATAGGATGCATAGAATATTTTTCGTGTGCTTTCATCCAAAAAGTGCTGAATTTTAGCAAGTTGGTAAACTTGTTGTGCTATTCTCTTGGTAAGGACGTGAACATGAGGGCTCCAGTTTAAATGTCTGTCAATTAAAAGACCTAATGTTTTATGTTCATTTATATTAATTATAGGTAACGTGTCCACGTGGAGCTCGAGCGGTGTCCCAGTTATGGCTAGGGTCTGTAGTTTTTGTCTGGTCGTTACTAGCATGGATTTGGTTTTGTCGATGTTAATTAACATGCGATTTTCATTGCTCCATCCACTAAGGTTGTCAAGTTCGTTTTGTAAAGAGCTCTCTAAGTCACAAAGACTCTCTTGACTTGTGTAAATAGTGCAGTCGTCCGCAAATAGGTCACACGAAGTATTGAGGTATAAAGGAAGATCGTTAATATACACTGCAAAAAGCAGCGGACCTAGTATTGAGCCCTGAGGCACACCAAAATTAAGTTGTGTGGGTCTTGATAGACAGTTATTGAAGGACACTACTTGTTGTCTGTCAGATAAAAATGACGTAATTAGGCTCACCATATTGGTGCTAGTCTTCATGTGTTTTAATTTTCTAATTAAAATATCATGATCTACCATATCAAAGGCTTTTTTAAAGTCTACAAATACTGCTCCACAAATGTTGCCATTGTTGATACAAAGATGCCAGTTATCGGTCATTGTTGTAAGGGCACTATAGCAAGAATATTTAGGTCGAAACCCAGATTGACTGTCAATTATTAGATCGTTGTTAATTAAATGATGTAGTGTTAATTTATGCATGTGTTTTTCTAATGGCTTTGATAGCGACGATAGTAAGGAAATAGGTCTATAATTATCCAAGACGCTAATATCAATTGAGCAATTTTTAAGTAGAGGATACACTTTAGCAACTTTAAAGGCAGATGGAAAGTAGCTTTTGGACAGGCACTGGTTATATATGAACGTTAAGGACTCACTAATAATTGGTGCAGCACACCGAAGAATTCTATTACTGATACCATCTAGGCCTTCTGAATTTGTTGCTTTGAGATTCGAGAGATATTTATATACTTCTGCAACAGACATCAAGGGAATCTCAGGGGGAATATTTCTAGAGCACTTCCCTTCACAGAATGATGCCAGTGAACTTAAATTACATACTGAGTCTGGTATTAAGGACTTTAGATTCTCTATTTCTGATTGAAAGAAGTAACTGAAATCCTCGCATGTTATAGAGTTTGGTATTGCTGACTCTGAAGCGTGTTTCTTGTTGGTTAGCAAGTTAATAGCCTTCCATATATATATATATTCCATATATATCGGGGAGAGAGAGAGAGAGAGAGAGAGAGAGAGAGAGAGAGAGAGAGAGAGAGAGAGAGAGAGAGAGAGAGAGAGAGAGAGAGAGAGAGAGAGAATACAGAAAATATGAAGCCTCGATTGACAAAGATAACTTGCAGAAAATAACTAAAGTGAGAAAATAACGCATTATAAATAGCGGGATCAACGCCAATAACATCAGTGTAGTTAGAAGCATATAGTAAATTTGATCAGTAGATGGGGCACACGACGCAAGAAGAGAGTTAAATCAGTAACTAAAACAGAGTTAGTCAATGTGGCATATGCCCTGGGCACGAAATATGTTGCAAACGGAGTTAAAGTAACAACTGGGACAAGGTGGAACATAATGAGTTAAAGTAACAACTGGGACACGGTGGGACGTAACGAATTAAAGTAACAATTGGGACATGATGCGACATAAGGAATTAAAGTAACAACTTGGAGACTGTGGGACATTAGGAGTTAAAGTAACAACTGGGACATGGTGGGGAATGAAGAATTAAAGTAACAACTAGGACACGGTGGGACATGAGAATTAAAGTAACAACTAAGACATATTGGCACATGAGGAATTAAAGTAATAACTGGGACATAGTGAGACATGAGGAATTTAAAGTAACAAGTTGAACGAAGTGGAACATAAAGAGTTAAAGCAACAGCTGGTACATCGTGGGACATTTTGAATTAAAATAACGACAATGACATACTGATGTATTCAAAATTAAAGTAACGACTGGGACATATTGAGAAATTCATAATTAAAGTAACGAATGGAAAATAGTGAGACATTCAGAAATAAAGTAACAGCTGGGACATACTGGTAAATGAGGAGTTACAGTAAGTACTATAAAGTAAGACATACAGAGTTAAAGTAATGAATGAATCACCAAAAAAAAAAAAAAAACGAGAAGTATATTGTGAGCTTCACTAGAACACGATAGAAACAAAGTGGACGTTGCCGCTAAAGCCTTCGTCATCACAGAACAAACAAACACAGACACACAATTACACGAAAAATACTACATGAAAATACAAAGGTTACTTATCTTAATCCTGGTTTGGTCGAATGCGCTTTAAGCGCTTACCGTTGTGAATTGAAAGAACCGGATGTTTGGTTTAAACGGGTCGACAAAGATTGGCTTAGCCGCCCGGTGGGACTGATGAGGGGGGGGGGGGAGTCCATGTGAGCGAACGGTGAAAAGCGGATTAGCAGTGAACTATAGCCGGCTCTGTGGCGAAGGTGTAGTAAGCACTCCCGCATACTGCATAGGAACCCAGCGGCAGGGGCTTGGAATGCAGTGCGCCCTGCGTAGGTTTGCAAAGAATGGCATGAGTGCTGGTCGCTCAGAAAGCAATGACAAGCCGCTGAACGCAGACTTGCCAAGAAATCACAAACGGCAAAAGTAATGTTGTGGTTGATTGTTACGTCCTATAAAGGATATGTTACCACTTTTTCTAGTGGGCTATACAACTTCGGGGATGGAAAAGAGGGAAGGGGAGGTTGGAAGTTAAATGAAACTATGTTGGACATTGAGGCCATGAGGGGAGAATGAATCCAACTGGAAGATGAGGCGGTTTTCCAATGTCTTACGATCACGTTCTTGAGATGCGCACGATTTGAGCGCCGTGACCTGTATGTCTGCCACGCCACAGTGGTCAGAACTGTTAAAGTGTGTGGATATCGGTTTGTGGGCACCACTGTTGATATAAGATAAGTGCTGTCTAAATCTGTCAGCAAGACGTAGATCCGTTTCTCCAATGTATCTCATGTGACAACGTTTGCAGATGATCGCATAGATAACGTTTCGACGAATGTGGAAAGTGGTCTTAGGGAATCTCAAACTCCGGGTTTGAAGTACATATGGGCATGTCTTACAACGTGATTGAAGACACGCCCTCGTGCCAGGATGAGACTGTAAATGTTGGGGTTGACTGCTTTGGACCAGCACATCCCTGAGGTTACGGTCTCACATGTAAGCCACCGGGGGGGGGGGGGGGGGGGGGGCTCTCAAAAGACATCGCGCGTGACTGGGTCTGCCTGGAGAATAGATAGGTGCCTTAGGAGGATATTCTTAGCAGGAATTTGTGAGGATGGTAGGTTAGTGAAAGGATCGGCCTATTATTTCGTGGTATAGGCCTGGAGGAGAGAGCCTCGGCGAGACTGATAGACTGACATTGGTAAAGAGCTGTAGACAGAACTTTATCAGGATAGCCACGAAGGCGGAAGAAATCCAACATTTCGTGGGCTTTTTGACGGAAGTTGTTATTATCCTGACAAAGTCGTCGGAGACGTAAAAGTTGGGAGAAAGGAATACAGCCCTTACAAGAAAGGGGATGTGAGAAGGTATAGAGAAGGAATGCGTGGGAGACAGTTGGTTTATAATAAACCGTCGAACATAGACCCGCGGAACCTAAAGAGACTGTTAGAGTTAAAGTATCAACTGGGACACAGTGGGTCATTCAAAATTAAAATAGCGTTTGTGACATAGTTAGCACATTCGGAATTAAAGTAACGACTGGGGCATAGCAGGACATAACGAGTTAAGGTGCACAGGTGGGTAAAGTAACAGCTGGGTGGGACAGATTGAATTAAGTTCTAGTATCACGCACTCATGGAACAGAAACGTGCAGACATCAGGGCAGCCTTGCATAAACACCTGATAAAAGCAACAACTCC
>JACEFZ010009291.1:832500-840000 GCA_014155875.1 Cepaea nemoralis | reverse complement strand
CCGAGAATGACTTTGCTGGACGTCCAGAGTTCTTTGATTTCTGCTTATTTTGTGTATGTCAAAGTTGGATATGTCAGCGACGTGATCAGTGGCAAAGTAATTTGTTGGATTACTTTACCCAAGTAAAAATGAATTGTTCTTTTGGTCTCTTCTTCTTCTTCTTCTTCTTCTTCTTCTTCTTCTTCTTCTTCTTCTTCTTCTTCTTCTTCTTCTTCTTCTTCTTCTTCTTCTTCTTCTTCCTTCTTCTTCTTCTTCTTCTTCTTCTTCTTCTTCTTCTTCTTCTTCTTCTTCTTCTTCTTCTTCTTCTTCTTCTTCTTCTTCTTCTTCTTCTTCTTCTTCTTCTTCTTCTTCTTCTTCTTCTTCTTCTTCTTCTTCTTCTTCTTTTATTTCTTCTTCTCCCTCTCCTCCCTTTCCGTATCCTCCGTTTTCTTCATCTCCCTCTTCCTCATCCTCCTTCTTCTTCTCCACTTTCTTCTTTTTCCTCCTCCTCCTTCTTCTCACTTCTTCGTCGCACTTCTCCTCTGTCTTCTGCCTCTTCTTCTTATTCTTCGTCGTCGTCTTCGTCGTCCTCCTCCTCGTCCTCCTCCTCGTTCTCGTCCTCCTCCTTCTTCTTCTTCTTCCTCCTCCTCTTCTTCCTTCTTCTTCTTCTTCTTCTTCTTCTTCTTCTTCTTCTTCTTCTTCTTCTTCTTCTTCTTCTTCTTCTTCGTCCTCCTCCTCCTTCTCTTCCTCCTCAGCTTCCTTCTTCATTAACACCATCACTTTTTAAAATAGATATTCCTCTGCCTCACCCACAATAATCTACTAGGAAACCATGTAGAACTCAAAGAGTTAAAGATCACACATCATGCAAGATTACACCAGACCTTCCAGCCAAATCCAATCCACAAAATCCTTCGTCAAATGAAACCACAAACCCACACGCCCCAGTTTTGTTTCCTGTACAAATATTCCCCAGAATAATATGAGTGCGCAGTCGTGCTTCTAATATTTATTTTGGCCACATTTATCTCCAGCTGTTGGGGAGAACAACTTGTATTATTTGGCACTAAATTTCTGTCTGGCATAGAATGCTCGTATTAATTATTTTAATGTGGGTTTGTATTTTTATCCGAGTTCTGGAGTTTGGGAATTTTATGTGACTCTATAATTAACGACTTTATTTATGTAGATTTACTGATTGTTTCTTGTTGTTAATTAACGCTTTGACATAAAAAAGAATGTAACAATATGTTAAATGTTAACTATGTGAAGCTGACTAACAAATAGTATCTATATAATTGTGATTGTCAATGTTATGTTCGGATTTGAAGTGTATTCTTTATTGTTTGTTGTTTCTATGCTTGTCTTTCTGTAGTATGTCTCTCAGATTGTCTGCATGGGATCTTCTTTTGTCGGCTCTTTAACTCATCTTGTCTGTCTATCTATCAGTCGAGTATGCGGCCACTCTGTCTATCTGCTTCTCTATTTGTCTTCTGATCGGTCGGTATATCTGTATGTATGACAGGCGGCTCAGGCCATATGGTCGTCTTCTACTGACCGGAGCAGCAGTGGGATTCGGCAGCCCCCTGAGCGACTGAGCAGCCCTCTATAGGAACACACTACTCACCTCCATAGCACGAGGAAGGGGCTAGAAAAGGTGCCCTAAACATTGTCTGCTTCATCACTACCTAACCAGCTAGCCGCGGTTGGTGGGTACCCTAAACTGCGGTCGACATACAAAGAAAGATAAAACAAGCAAAGCTAAAAGAGTAAACCATATTCCCTTAACAATTGGAACTTGGAATGTACGCACCCTACTTGACAGAGACGGCGCGTCAGGTCCAGAGAGACGAACAGCACTGATTGGGAGAGAGCTGGGCAGGTACAACATCGACATTGCAGCCTTGAGCGAGACACGACTTGCAGAAGAAGGCCAAATCTGTGAAATTGGTGCCGGCTACACATTTTTCTGGAGTGGAAGGAAAAGCGAGGAAAGACGCCAATCCGGTGTGGGATTTGCCATTAAGTCGGCCCTGGTCGGCAAATTAGCTGGATTTCCAAAGGCTGTAAACGACAGGCTCATGACCATGAAGTTGCCTCTGCTGAATGGAAGGAAGCACGCAACCATTGTGAGTGTCTACGCACCAACTATGACCAACGAAGATGATGTCAAGAATAAGTTCTATGAGGACCTGCACAATGTATTAACATCTGTTCCCAAAGGAGACAAACTTATACTCCTTGGGGATTTCAATGCCAGAGTAGGCACGGACACCACCTCTTGGAGTGGCATTATTGGAAAGCATGGAGTCGGAAATTGTAACACCAATGGACTCCGCCTCCTTCAGACATGTGCCGAACATGATCTCCTGATTACGAACACAATTTTCCGTCTCCCCATGAGAAATAGGACATCGTGGATGCACCCTCGCTCGAAACACTGGCACCTCATTGACTATGTAATCGTCAGGAGGAGTGACAGACAAGACGTTCGAGTGACAAAATCCATGTGTGGTGCCGAATGTTGGACAGACCATCGTCTCATTGTCTCGAAAATGAACATCCACATCAGGCCACCACGGCGTCCTCAAGGGGCAAAAATGCAAACAAAGCTAAATGTCACCCGCCTAAACAGCAAGAAAATGCAGCAGTCGTTTGAAAATATGCTGGAAGACCGCCTCAAGCCCAGTGCTGAAGCAAAACAGGATACAGAAACAGAATGGAGAGCCCTAAAGGACACGATTTACAACACTGCTATGGAAATCCTGGGTCCAGCCCCCCGAAAGCATAAAGACTGGTTTGATGAAAATTCCGAAGACATCAACCAATTGCTGGCCGAGAAACATCTTCTCCTCAAGGCACATTTGAATGACCCAAAGTCAACATCAAAAAAAGATGCTTTCAAGAACATTCAGAGAGTAGTGCAGCAGAAACTTCGGCACATGCGGGACTCCTGGCTGAGCAGCAAAGCTGATGAAATTCAGGGCTTTGCTGACAGACACGATATGAAAAACTTCTACGACTCACTGAAAGCGGTCTATGGTCCTTCATCACCAGGCATAGTTCCCCTCCTCAGTGCAGACGGGGGAACATTGGTCACCGATAAGAAAGAAATCCTCCAACGCTGGGCAGAGCATTTCAGCAAAATCTTAAATGCAACTTCCTTCTTCGATGATGAAACCATCAATTGCCTTCCTCAAGTTCCCACCAATGAGACTCTTGATGACCTGCCAACCATAGTGGAAATAAACAAAGCCATCCAGCAACTCTCCAGCGGCAAGGCACCTGGTCCTGACTCCATCCCAGCAGAGATATACAAGGCAGGTGGGCCGGTCCTAACAGAGCAGCTTCACCAAGTCTTCACAAACATATGGATGAACGAGACCATGCCACAAGATTTTAAGGACGCGTCAATAGTCCACCTTTACAAACGTAAAGGAAACCGCCAATCCTGTGACAACCACCGAGGCATCTCCTTGCTTTCAATTGCAGGGAAGATACTCGCCAGAATTCTTCTCAATCGCCTCACAGCCCATCTCGATCAAGGTCTTCTTCCTGAGAGTCAATGTGGCTTCAGAAAAGAACGTGGAACTGTTGACATGATTTTCGCTGCAAGGCAGCTGCAAGAGAAATGTCAGGAACAGAACTGCGAAATGTTCTCCACTTTCATTGACCTTACCAAGGCTTTTGATACAGTCAGCAGAGAAGGACTGTGGAAGATTATGGCAAAATATGGCTGTCCACGAAAGTTTGTCCAAATAGTGCGGCTATTTCATGACGGCATGCAGGCAAGAGTACAGGAAAATGGTGAGCTGTCTGAACCCTTTCCTGTCACCAATGGAGTGAAGCAAGGATGTGTCCTGGCACCAACACTGTTCAGCCTCATGTTTTCAGCCATGTTGATGAATGCCTTCGAGAACGACGACATTGGAATAGACATCAACTACCGTATGGATGGAAAGTTATTCAATCTCAGAAGGCTGAAAGCTAAAACCAAAATTAACAGTGGCACCGTCAGAGAGCTCCTGTTTGCTGATGATTGCGCTCTATACGCCAATTCAGAGGCGGACATGCAACACAATGTTTCAGCTTTCTCACATGCCTGTGCCAACTTTGGGCTCAATATCAACTTGGAGAAGACTGTAGTTATGTACCAGCCAGCTCCAGGGAATAATCACACTGTGCCGAATATCAAAGTGAATGATCATAGACTAAGTGTTGTGGACAAATTTACCTATCTTGGCAGCACCGTGTCACAAGCTGCCACAATCGATGACGAAGTGAATGCAAGAATCTCCAAGGCCAGTGCAGCCTTTGGCAGACTGTACAAGAATGTATGGGACAGAACTGGAATAAGCCTGCAAACAAAGCTAAAAGTCTACAAAGCAGTTGTATTATCCACACTGCTATATGCTTGTGAAACCTGGACTGTTTATCAGCGACACGCTAGGAAATTAAACCACTTCCACACAGTCTGCCTAAGGAAGCTACTGAAGATTAAATGGCAAGACAAGATTCCAGACACTGAAGTCCTAGAAAGAGCATCCATACCCAGTATCCACACTCTACTGATGAAGAATCAGATTCGCTGGGCTGGTCACTTGACTCGCATGCCAGATCACAGGCTCCCTAAACGAATTTTTTACAGCGAACTGCGTTGTGGTAAACGCTCCCAAGGTGGCCAGAGGAAACGTTTTAAAGACACTCTGAAAATTTCACTGAATGCTTTTGGAATTCATCATGACACCTGGGAGGCTGCAGCCAGAGACCGAAATTCGTGGCGTGCATCATTGCGCAAAGGTGCAGTCATATGTGAGGCAACCAGGACTGCAAGAGCTGTGAAGAAAAGGCAGGACAGAAAAACCACTGCAGGAAATCCTCCTCCAGAGACGTCAAGCATTCTTTGCCCACATTGTCAAAGAACATTTCGAGCCAAAATAGGCCTTATCAGCCATCTTAGAACCCACGGCTCCACACCTTCAACCCCACTGGATGAAATGAATGGTCATCATCATTCTTGTTGGACAAACAACATTCAACAACATATCTGTATGTATGTCTCATTGAATTCATTCTTTCGTTCGTTCTTTAGTCTGTCTGTCTGTCTGTCTGTCTGTCTGTCTGTCTGTCTGTCTGTCTGTCTGTCTGTCTGTCTGCCTTTCGGTCGGTAAATGAACAGTAAAGTAACGTGGAATTGCCTAGAATATACTCCTAGGATTGATTGCAACATCCTGCAATGACGTACAGCAGTTTAAAAATGTTATTTTTGTTATGGTATTATTATTGTTATTGTTGTTATTATTGTTATTATTATTATTGTCATAGTTATTATCCTTACGGTGCTATTGTTATAATAGTTATTACTACTGTTGTTATTGATATTTGTTATCACCCCTGTAATATTGTCCTGATTATTGCTACTGCTATCAATATTCAAATGTTTTTACACGGGTCCATGGCTATGTCTAATTCGTAATAAATACAGGTCGTTATCTTAGGGCAAATTTAGAAGTTCAGATATCTAGGCACAAGGATAAAATCAGATGGAATATGCATCACTGAGATAAAGAGCAGAGTAGGACAAGCAAAAACTGCGTTCTATCAAATGAAGAACGTTGTGTGCAATGAGTCAATATCCTTGAAAGTCCGAAAAAGAGTTCTTGCGTATTACATAGAACCAGTTTTAATATACGGCTGCGAATCCTGGACAATTAGTAAACAAGTGAAAAAATCCATGGAAGCCTTGGACATGTGGCTTGATAGAAGAATACTGAAAATTAATTGGACAGCCAAAATGAGCAACCAGGACGTTTTAAAGGATGCTGAGTTGCAAAGACAACTTATCATCAATATGAGAAAAAGGCAGTCATCGGTTTTATGACAAGACAAAAACTGTAACATGTTGTAACAACTGGAAAGATTTGCGGAAAGAGAGATAGAAGAAGACAGCGTGAGGAATTTCTTGATAGTCTTGTGTCATGGCACTGAAGGCAGACAACACACGTATTGGTTTATGACGTCGGAGATCGTAATTTGTGGAGAGGCACGATCGTCCACGCCAGCCGCCAAAGCACTGGATGATGATGATGATATCAATATTCCGCCGGGCTGTGGGTTTGGGCAGTGAACGCTTTTCACAAATCCTCGACATACAGATTCGAGAGATCGAAATTAGCTGCAGGTGATTTGCAAGCAAACCGCCCTGTGCTGGTTTCGACGATATGAGTGTCGGTCGTTCAGAAAGCAATGGCAAACCCATCATCATCGTCTGTTCCATGCCGATAAGCGTGTCGGTCATATTTCGCCATCTGTTACGATCACCAGCTCTGTGTTCTTTGCTCGACAATGCCCCGTGGCCAGGCCATCCAGATATTTACTTCTATGCCTTCCCCGTGTTCTTTTCCCCTCAATCTTGCCAGTTGTCATCAAGTTCTATAATATTTCTTCTCATAACGTGATAACAATATCTTGACGGTCTTCGTCGAATTTCTCTGATCAGTTTACCGTTCTCATTTGCTTCTTGTAGGACTGGCTCATTAGTTTTTCTGTCTGTCCTTGGTATTCTATGCATTATCGCAAACTACCTTCTTTACAAATGTCAAGACAGCCATGTTTTCTTCAATAGAGAATCAGATAAACAACGTACATACAAACTCTATCCTCGTCCCTAGGGGTAGTCATGTGCACCAGGTGAGTACAAACCGTCAGCAATTGACTTAGTGCAATGTATTAACAACATTTATAAAAAGCAACCTACTTCAAGTAAATCAAAAACAGCCAAAACTGTTGCTTGCGGCGTACGGCAAAAGAATGCATCTAATTTGTATCAATATTGTATTATCACTACCGCTGGATAGCTCAGTGACTCAACTCTGGTCTACCGATCCAGTGTTTGGGGGTTCAAAGTCTCATAAATACGGATGTGTATACTTGACCAGGGCTCCCAAGTCGAACCAGATTAAAATTAGTACCTGGGAATGTCTTCGGATGTAAAGTCGACCGGCGTAATATTAACTTCCATCACATCTCAAGTGCCCATTAAAGTTAAAGTTGCATATCCTTTACAAGACGTTGCAGTCAACACCAGCATTCTTTGCTGTTGTGATCTCTTGGCAAGTTTGCGTTCAGTAGTTTGCCATTACTTTCTGAACGATTGGCACCCATACCAATTCGTAAAAAAAACTAACGCAAGGTGGTCTGCTGCCAAATCGTCCGCAGCTGTGTTTAGAAGGCAGGTATGCGATTTTACGAACTGCGTCCGTAAACCCATCGCTACGGAGCACAATGTGCCTGAAACGGCTTAATGCGCATACAAGGAGCCAGTACTTTTACTCTGCATACTGAGATGTTGCACTTGTTTTTAATTGTTTTCTTCTTCACCACTGCGCTATTTTAGTCATTAGCATCATTAACATGATCATTGACATCATTCTATTCGTCAATAGTCATTTGGACTAAAATGTTGCCTTCTCGTCCTTGACTTGCGGACGTGTATTACATGTACCTCAGAAGGCGGAGTGG
>JACEFZ010009291.1:0-155000 GCA_014155875.1 Cepaea nemoralis | reverse complement strand
GTCCCCAAGGAGTATAAGTTTGTCTCCGTTGGGAACAGATGTTAATACGTTGTGCAGGTCCTCATAGAACTTGTTTTTGACCTCATCTTCTTTGGTCATGGTTGGTGCGTAGACACTCACGACGGTTGCATGCTTCTTTCCTCTCAGCAGGGATAACTTAATGGTCATAAGACTATCATTTATAGCCTTCGGAAATTCAGCTAGTTTGCTAACCAACTTAATGGCAAATCCCACACCGGATTTGTGTCTTTCCTCGCGTTCCTTTCACTCCACAATAATGTGTAGCCGGCACTTACTTCACAGATTTGGCCTTCTTCTGCAAGTCGTGTCTCGCTCAAGGCTGCAATGTCGATGTTGTACCTGCCCAGCTCTCTCCCAATCAGTGTTGTTCGTCTCTCTGGGCCCGATGCGCCGTCTCTATCAAATAGGGTGCGAACATTCCAAGTTCCGATTGTCAAGGGAATATGGTTTGCTCTTTTAGCTTTACCTGTTTTTGCTGTGTATGTCGACCGCAGTATAGGGTACCCACCAACCGCGGCTAGCTGGTTAGGTAACGATGGAGCAGACAATGTTTAAGTAACCTTTTCCAAACCCTTCCTCATGCTATGGAGGTGAGCAGTGCTTTCCTATAAAGGGCTGCTCAGTCGCTCAGGGGACTGCCGAATCCTACTGCTGCTCCGGTCAGTAGAAGACGGCCATGTGGCCTGAGCCGCCTGTGTGCAGGTCTGCGAATACGGCTGCCAGCGTACCCACGCCTGCCGCTTCGCCGCTCGCCTATCGCCACAGGGATTGAAAGTAATATACCAGATTGGATGAAGAATGACTTGCGCGATGAATTGGATTAAAGTGGGGAAGAGTTGCGCATTTCGTCGACCTCACTCTCTCGCCTGAGTCCATCTGAGTCCAGTGGCAATACAAGTCAAGACGACTGGAGACGAATACAGGTGCAGTGGATGACCAGAGCGCTCCATGTGCCTTGCCATGCTCATAACGTTCCACAACGCTTTGCGGGTAAACGCCATCTTGCCCGTTGAATCAAATTGATTTCTTCCGCGCAGTCTGCTGAGTCCTGTCTTCACATGCTGGGTAAGCATACCCTACTACTACTACTACTACTACTACTACTACTACTACTACTACTACTACTACTACTACTACTACTACTACTACTACTACTACTGCTGCTGCTGCTGCTGCTGCTGCAACAACAACTGCTGCTGCTGTTGCTGCAACAACAACCTGTCCTGTTTAAATCATTGGCCATAAATCATCTCGCTCTAAGCCGATCTATCTGGGCACCTGTTCATGACTAATTGCATTTGCACTGAATCATTTCTACGAGATGAGGTATCCAGTCCCACACCATCCTCTCAGTTGCCGATCACGACAATTACATGTTGCCGTTCTTTGCACTCCTTGTGAACCCGGGCAGCGTTATTTGGGCACACACAACGACAGGTCAAGGACGCTCTCACTCACTTTAGGACGCTTTAGGCATATGGTGCTAGACCCATATTGTATACACCAACGGCAAACCAGGGTCACGTGGTCAGTATGTGGTCAGTTTGTCGTGGTATGTGACTGGTACATCAGGTGACTCGCAACTAACCAACTAACCAATCTATCAGTCAACCAACCAACCAACTAACCTTTCAGTCAACCAACCAACCAACCTTTCAGTCAACTAACTAACCAATCTTACAGTCAACCAACCAAATAACCTTTCAGCTAGCCAGCCAGCAACCAACCCTTTAACCAACCAACCAACCAACCACCAACCAACCAACCAACCAACCAACCAACCAACCTTTCAATCAGCCAACCTTTCAGTCAACCAACCAACCAACACATTTTTTCAATCAAGCAACCAACCTTTCAGTCAACTAACTAACCAGTCTTTCAGTCAGCCAACCAAATGACCTTTCAGCCAGCCAGCAATCAACCTTTTAGCCAACCAACCAACCAACCAACCTTTCAATCAACCAATCTTTCAGTCAACCAACCAACCAACAAATATTTTCAATCAACCAACCAACCAACCAACCTTTCAGTCAACTAACTAACCAATCTTTCAGTCAGCCAACCAAATAACCTTTCAGCCAGCCAACCAAATAACCTTTCAGCCAGCCAGCCAGCCAGCCAGCCAGCCAGCCAGCAGTCAACCTTTTAGCCAACCAACTAACTAACTAACCTTTCAATCAACCAACCTTTCTGTCAACCAACCAACCAACAAATATTTTCAATCAACCAACCAACCTTTCAGTCAACCAACCAACCAGCTGTATTCTTCGTTTGTTGGCTTGTAATTATTTATATCTGCAATGTTGTCTCTTGTATAAATTTCACTGTCTGTTTTAGTTAAGTCAGTGGATAATCGATTGTGTGATGTTCTGAGGCACGGACTAATGATTTGTTCTGGTCTGCCCATAAAATGGTAATCATCTTGTGCTGGTGTTGGTGGCTTTCTGGTTGATTTGATGATTCTTTTCTTTTGATAGTATGTGACTGATACGTCAAGTCGCTCACAGTCAACCAACCAACCAACAAACCAACCAACCAATCTTTCAGTCTACCAACCAACCAGCTGACCAATCAACTAGCTACCCAAGTAACCAACTACCCAACGAATCAGCTAACCAATTAATCATTCGGTCAACCAACCACCCAACCAAACAATAAATAAATAAAATAAACAATCAGTCGCCCGACCAACCAAGCAACCACCCAACCAATCATCAGTCAACATAACCAGCCAATAATCCTACCAACCAACCAACTGCCCAAGCACCCAGACAGACCAACCAACCAACCAATCTAAATTCTTTGAAATGTTTTTATTGACAGATTTCATGGATGCCAATGATTGCGGAGATCAGAAAAGTGTAGGTGGCGCAGTTGTTTTCTCACACAGCAAAGGAGACTACTATCTACACGACGTCGACTGCCAGATCATCTTTAAGGCTGAAAGCGCAAACTGGAAACTCATGTTGAGGGTCATCGAGTTGGACATCCCTGACAGAACACCAAATGGATATTGTAACGATGCTCTGTACGTGTTTGACGACAATACGATATTAACGAGAGCAATGGTAAGTTATGTCACATGGTTGATCACATGACTCCGTATGTTGCTATATTTAGTTTTGTGATACCAGGTTCGAAATCAGCTGCGGGCGAATTGGAAGCAGACCGCTTTGCGTCGATTTCGATGTTGTGAATCGTCGATCGCTCAGAAAGCAATGTCCTGTAAAGGATATGCAACTAATTCTTTTGTAGTAGTAGTAGTAGCAGTATCATTATATTCATCATCAACACGTGACATCTCGCATTGCAGCTCGACATTGATGAAAACCATTCATTATTTGTCCGGAGTCTTCACAGTAATTCAAACATGCTTACTCTTGTCCATTTCTTCATGTTGTCCACCAACATTAATCGCTGTCTTACCCTTATACGCTTCCCGTCCAATAGTCACTCCATCATCATCATTATCATCATCATCATCCTCATCATCATCATCATCATCATCATCAACATCATGTATCAACTAATAAGCGTGGACGGCCATGTTGTGTCCTCGCACACGAGGACAGTCTTGGTTCAGGGCTATGTTCTTGTCACGAATATGTCATATGGTCAAGCCATCCAGGTCTGTATGTATCTGTTTTCCTTTTGTGCTGTTTTCCCATCAAATGTACCAATTGTCACTAAGTTTTCAAGTTTATTTCTCCTCATAGAGTGCCCAAAGGTCGACGTGGCTTAGAGGTTTATCAAACTGGCTATTTAACTTCCCGTGTGCTTATGGTGGGGTTGTGGGTTCATTCCACACATTGATCAGTTGGACTTTAATGTTGACTTCTCGTTCAGAAAAAAACTCATTCATTCATTCAGTATAATGTCCTTTACAGAACCTCGCTCCCATAACAACCTTCCTGAAAACCTGTCGGTCATAAGCAAGATGTCCCGCGTCCGATACACCCATCTGGAGATCATCCGCCACATCCTGCACCCATCTTTTCTTTGGCCTTCCTTTTCCTCTCTTCCCAGGCATATACCCCTCCATGATTGTTCTCTCCAAACTTTCATGACGTTTCAAGTGACCAAAATATTTCAAATTTCTTTGTTTTATCGTCTTTAATAGCCAACTTTCTTCAATAATCAGCTCTTGCAGTGTGGATGCATTTGTTCTTCTTTATCCAAGATATTCTTAGAACTCGTCTATAATATTTATATTCAAAGGCTTTAATGCGCTGTTCAGCTTGTTTAGTAAGTGTTCAGTCTCACAGGCGTATGTTGCAATGGGAAAGATGCATGCTCTTAAACATCTAATGTTTGCAGTTCTATCTGTCCCACTCCACAATTTATTCAGTTGTAAAATTGCCTATGTTGACGTCCTACAAAGAATCTACAAATTTATTATTTTGTTAAAGTGCTGAATATATCTTGATTGTCTAATTTCTCTAAACTATTTTATTTATTTAAAGTGCTGAATATATCTTGATTGTCTAATTTCTCTAAACTATTTTATTTATTTAAAGTGCTGAATATATCTTGATTGTCTAATTTCTCTAAACTATTTTATTTATTTAAAGTGCTGAATATATCTTGATTGTCTAATTTCTCTAAACTATTTTATTTATTTAAAGTGCTGAATATATCTTGATTGTCTAATTTCTCTAAACTATTTTATTTATTTAAAGTGCTGAATATATCTTGATTGTCTAATTTCTCTAAACTATTTTATTTATTTAAAGTGCTGAATATATCTTGATTGTCTAATTTCTCTAAACTATTTTATTTATTTAAAGTGCTGAATATATCTTGATTGTCTAATTTCTCTAAACTATTTTATTTATTTAAAGTGCTGAATATATCTTGATTGTCTAATTTCTCTAAACTATTTTATTTATTTAAAGTGCTGAATATATCTTGATTGTCTAATTTCTCTAAACTATTTTATTTATTTAAAGTGCTGAATATATCTTGATTGTCTAATTTCTCTAAACTATTTTATTTATTTAAAGTGCTGAATATATCTTGATTGTCTAATTTCTCTAAACTATTTTATTTATTTAAAGTGCTGAATATATCTTGATTGTCTAATTTCTCTAAACTATTTTATTTCGCTTCTCGCTTTGAACTCTAGCGTAGTGCGCCTTACAGGTGCTGCTACTTCAAGTGTACTGGGCTGACCTTGCGTGTGGATTAACTTTCCTTATTACCAGTGTCCATCACCATCAGGCGAACCCACTCCCACTTCAGAAGTACTTGCAAATTATGTTCCCAAGTCAAGGACGAGAAGTCAACATTTACGTCCATCAGCCCAGGGAAGTTAAAAACGAGCGCTCATATCCATTCGGTCATGCTGACCTAAGAAAAAATTGTTGATTTTAATGTTGTGAAGAACTCTCGTTCTTGTTTGTTTTCATCCGTGAGCCCATGGTCTTCTTTACATAATCCAAATTCCCATTGCCATTAGATGTTTCTCAGCGTGTCTACATGTTGTCCTTGTTCCACATACATATAACACCGTGCTAGATAAAGCAAATAAACACATAGGAATTGCCTGTATAGCTGACCGATGTGATGTGAATCACATTAAAGTCATCAACAGAAATTGAATGCATGACGTACCTATATGAATGTGTGGTTCACGTTAATTAATTGAATGAGTGACCACGGGAATTAAATGCCTGCACAGGCATTGTTTTTGTTTTTTGCTCTGGCTTGCTTTGAACTCAAGCGTAGTACGTACACGCTACTTCTAGTAGCACTGAACTGAATTTTGTGTGTGGATGAACTTTCCCTATTACCAGTGACCCTCGCCATCAAGCGAACCCACTCCGGCTTAAGAAGTACTTGTAATTTACGTCCCAAAATCAAGGACGAGAAGTCATTTTAATCAAACTGACCGGTGTAGGGGTTTAAACCCCGTACCGCAGCTAAATGTGTCACTCATCCACGTAAATTCTGCTTCTTTGTTCCTCTTTCGAGTGCGTCACACATATGCAATGTCGTCTCTTGAATCTTCTTCTTCTGCGTTCGTCCGGAATGTTGTTGTAAACATAATTGCGTTGTGCCTGTTAACAGCAGAGCTGCGGTATTTTCACCTTTCGGTCGACACATCCGACTTATTCAGGCATTTGTTGACCGGGTTAACCTTCCCGGATTTCTTGAATGAATGTCACTGTCTTTTTTTTTTAGTTCACTCAGTAGTCTATATAGTTTATCTTCCACTGTTGTTTCTCCACGCCATGTTTGCTAGCTATATCGTATTTTGGACTGTCTTGTAATATATGGTATTCTGTCTTCGGCGCCAAACCACAGGTGCACATGGTTAATTCGCCAATTTTTAATTTGTATACATGTGCTTGTGTGATCTATAGTGTCCTGTTCTGGAGAACAGAATAATGATTTGTTCTGGTCTGTCCATAAAGTGGTAATCGTCTTGAGCTGGTGTTGTTGGATTTCTGGCTGAATTGATCATTCTTTTCTTTTGGTGGTATGTAACAGGTACACCAGGTTGTTCTTCTATTGCTTCTTCCATTGCTAGTCGATCGGCTCTCTCGCTTCCGGTACTCCACAGTGAGATGGTGTCCACTGGCTGCCTAGTTCAGAAAGTAGTGTCCGTAGTATTGACAATTTCCCAGACTGGAGTGCCACAAGTACTGATGTTGCATCTGTCAATAGCACCACAGGCTGTTAACTGTGGTTCGTTTTCAGTCATTTCTCTGTTGAAACCAGGAGCGATTTACGGGAATCACAGAAATGTCTTATCCACAGGAAGATGCCGGCGGGACAGGAGGACTCTGTGGACGGATTCTGCCGCCGACTCTCAAATCCACAGGCCAGTTCATGACCGTTGTTTTTAAGTAAGTAGTTTGTGAGTGTCACAGTTACATTTCTCAGTTCTATAGCCACATGGGTATTATTATTATATTTTGAGATTCATATATCGTTCACTTTAGCTACGGTTTTGCAGTCATGCTGTTACTACCACTGATGCTGCAATAACAACAACTGTCATTGTCAATGTCATTTGTATTCTTGCTGCTGCTACTACTATCACATCCTCATTACTATTTCTACTGCTGGTACTACTATCACATCCTCATTACTATTTCTACTGCTGGTACTACTATCACATCCTCATTACTATTTCTGCTGCTGCTACTACTGCTAATATTACTACTGCTGCTGCTGTTACTACTACTACTACTACTACTACTACTACTACTACTACTACTACTACTACTACTACTACTACTACTACTACTACTACTACTACTACTACTACTACTGCTGCTACTGCTACTACTACTACTACTACTACTACTACTACTACTACTACTACTACTACTACTACTACTGCCGCCGCTGCTGCTGTTCTACTACTATTGCCAGCAATGTAAATGAATATAATACGCAGCTCGCTGTCCAACAAAACAGTCCAGCAGAATAACCGGAGCAACTTCAATGAATATTAAACGACTGGAGGCAGGCTGACATTTCTTGCAATGGAATATTTATTTATATAGAATAGCTTGTGACGTCATTAAACAATCACCATCGCCGGTCCCATGTTGATGGGAGGGTCGGCGATGGGTGAATAGGCAAACGCACAATGCTGAACATTTTTATAGTAAATTAATCGACTGCCAAGATAATGCTTAACCGCCTAGCGTTATTTAGATTGCATCCTTGCCGCTTATCATAATATCAACTACTTACAAACTCCTGTTTGTTGACACTAGCTAACCTTGAGCCATTCCTTTGAATTTTGATTTAAATACTCATGGCCAATCGTCAGTCCTGACTTTGGAGTGTGCCTTTATCATATATGTTTCATAAGTGATGGTTCCCTTTCACGATTTCCATCTTCTAAATGATTTACGTTAATAATTCGCCTCTGAGAATTTTATGCCGCCTTCCTTGTTGTCAGCCGCAGACCTAACTGGCCGGTTGCTAATGTATCACGCAGTGACGTTTTTCACATTGTGACGTCACTTGGCGACTTTTGCCGTCTGCTTCTTTGAGATTAACTCTTGGGGTTCTTTCTCACTTATAAATTCTGTATCTCATTCTGAAGTGCTACATGGCACTATTACAACTGCTACTATTGCTACTGCTACTACTGTTGTTGCTACTGCTACTATTACTACTACTACCACTACAATTACTACAGCTACTGCTTCTACTACTGCTTTTGCTAGTTTTGCTACTACTATTACTAGCACTATCATATTACGTATGTATTTGTGTGCTTGTCTGTCTGTATTTTCTTTATGTGTTTGTGTTTGCGTATGCATTCTTGACTGCTTGTCTCTCACCTATCTAATAACCAGTCTACCTACTTTTCTGTCTGTAGTGTCTGTATATATGTTTGTGAGCATGCATGCATACCTGTGTGTCTACTTTTCTTTTACATATCTAATCACCGACCTGTCTGTCCGGATGTTTAATGTACGTGCACTCAGACCCACGCAGTGACACACACACCTAGGCGCACGCCCAGACACGCAAACATTGGCACACACAGGTACACACACAGGTACACACACAGGTACACTCACACAAACACATGTACACACACAGGTACACTCACAGGTACACACCCAGAAACACACGCAGACACACACTCAGACACACACCCAGACACACAGCCAGGCATACAGCCAGACATATACCCACAGGTACATTCACGTGCATACACACAGACACACACCCACATACATAACACACACACAGGTACATAGACACACACACATAGGTACACACAGACACACTCCCAGACACACACCCAGGTACACACACAGGCACACACACACAAGTGCACACACAGTCACACACACAAGTGCACATACACAGAGACGCACACCCAGGCACACATAGACACATATATACACAGACCCACACCCAGAACCACACACCCAGGCACACACACACACACAGAATCCCACACTAGACACACACAGGCACACACCCAGAACCCCACACCCAGGCACACACACAGAACCCCACACCCAGGCACACACAGAGAACCCCACACCCAGGCACACACACTCACACACACACTCACACACACAGACCTACACACATTCACTCACCCAGACACGTCTCATTAAGCCAAACTCCATCTCTGTTATCTCTGACTCCCGCTCTAATTGTCCCGCACCGCACTCTTCCTCTCTCTTACAACTCCAGACATCGCCTGTTTTATGACCCGGCTGCAATCTGCAACCCGCTATAACAGTAGGCATGTACTCTATCTCTCCTGACACTTAGCATTGACAGCGCGTCTGGCAGCAGTCCCGCTTCAGAGGAAAAAACGTTAGTCGCATGTCTTTAACTACTTCATTCCTCTTTCGTGGGGAATGCGTCACACTAAGCTCTGCATGCACAGGTCAGTGTGTCCCACTTCGGCATGCATGTCTGTCAGGTCTGCTTCCTCTAGACGGGTTCCATCCAACGTAATGGCATTTATCTCCACGGGGGTAGGTTTTCTTTCCGAACAAGTTTGCCAGCACAGTTGCCTGAAGGCCTGCTGTTTACGATTTCTGACTGCAGTGAGATTTTTAACGTAGGTAACTGGCACTATTTTTCGTTCTTATACGAGAGAGCTAGATGTCTAATCTCACTATCCAATTTCACTATATATATATATATATATATATATATATATATATATATATATATATATATATATATATATATATGTGTGTGTGTGTGTGTGTGTGTGTGTGTGTGTGTGTGTGTGTGTGTGTGTGTGTGTGTGTGTGTGTGTGAGAGAGAGAGAGAGAGAGAGAGAGAGCCTTGGAAAACACTTGTAACCCTGTTCTTTTCACGAGCTTTGTACCATATACGCCAGTGATCTCCGTATGGCTCCCCACTAATGGGCTGAGATAGTTCCCTTCTGAATACAACATCATGTCCTTTACAGGAAGTTGCAATAACCCCAGCATTATTATTATTATTTTTTTAATAATAGGCATTGCTACTTCATTAATTTGCCATTGCTTTCTGAACACCTCATACTATCTAAATCAGCGCAGAGCGGTCTGCTTCTAAATCTCTCGCAGCTGACTTCGAACCCTCAACTCGGTGTGTCGGGGAGTTTTGAAACTGTGCACTCACTATCCCCTAACCCACAGTTGCGGTTCATGGTCAGATCGTTAAAAAGAGGTCTATGGTGTGCTAGGACCATCATATTTTGTAGACCTAAGTGGATATAGAAATACGTGGTCAGTATTTCCTTCTCGTAGTGAGCGGGGAGCCCAGAAATCAATCCTTGTCTCCGCAGAAGTCGGATGTGTCGACCGAAAGTCGCAAGTATCGCAGCTCTGCTGTTAACAGGCACAGCGCAGTTACGTCTGAAGAATAAAAAACACACACTCCTGATGAACACAAAAGAAGAAGAGGAATCCTTGTCCGACATCGCTAAAATCATTGCCAGCGCAACCACGAATCGTTTTGTTGATCCCCAGTGCCAGTTTATGTACTGTTTCAGGGACAAGTCACTTAAGCAATATTTAAGCTATTTCATGCCCCGTTTCTACATGAATAGGTCATTTCGGCAATCTGTAAACTATTTCATGCCGTGATTTACCACGAACAGGTCACTTAAGCAATCTGTTTTCATGTCCTGTTTCTTCCCGCACAAGTCATTTCGGCAATCTGTAAGCTGGTTTCATGTCCTTTTTCTTCACAGACAGGTCATTTCGGCAATCTGTAAACTGGTTTCGTGTCCTTTTTTACACAGACAGGTCATTTCGGCAATCTGTAAGCTGGTATCATGTCTTCTTTCATCCCGGCTAGGTGGTTTCAGCAGTCTGCGATCTGATTTTTATGCCCTCTTCTATCCGGGAAACGGAGCCACGAGACCGACTGATGCGAACTGTCTGGTGGTTGTGCAGATATACGGTAACGAAATATCACCACCGAGAGGCGCATTGTAACTTATTTAATTTGCTCTCTCACAATTCCATAAATAAGACCCCATTTATCACCATAAGGCTTTAGGGTAAGTGGTGCCAGTCTCATTCTTGACCAATTGGCACTAAGTGGATAATGTGGTCAACATTACACCGGTCGCCTTTTCTGCTACCCAGGGAATGTGTAATACACAGACGTATCAGTTGTTGGGGAACAATTGAGGTTCTTGAAATTGTACGAGAAATAAATTTGCGGGTATTGATAGGCAGTGGCAGAAGTATAGACTAGAAGTAGTGATTATAGGACGCCCTAGACAATATAAAGGAGTACCTGGCCAACATGGCGAATAGGTAGGCGGACCGGTAAAACCTTGGAGAGATGATTATTTCCGCCACGGGTTTGCTAGTGCAATTCCCCCGTGTTTGAACTTGTAGGACCCAGTTTCATATTCCAGCTACTGAGACGAGCTTGGCGCGGCACAGTGAGCTATAAATTTCTTTTGAAATGTGCTTTGTTTGTGTCCACGGTGGCTGTGTTGTGAAGTTCAGATTCGTAATATGGCGGACAGCTAGTTGCCGGCATCCCTGCAGCTGTCTTATTCAAGATGCGTATGTGGAACGGCTGTCGTCGTCAATAATGAAATGTATATTTAACTGAGAGGCGGCTTATAGTCAATACTGTGGCGATTTGGTCTTGTACACTCTATTCCTTCAAGAGTTCACGAGGGACAATGATTAGCATTTCGTGTGGTTTTTGCTGGCACAGCAGTTGAGTAATTATGGGGCGTCGCGTTGCTATGAAATTGAGTCCGTGCAGCAACAACAACAACAACAACAACAACTACTACTACTACTACTACTACTACTACTACTACTACTATTACTACTACTACTACTACTACTACTACTACTACTACTACTACTACTACTACTACTATTACTACTACTACTACTACTACTACTACTACTACTACTACTACTAATACTACTACCACTACTACTAATACTACTACTACTACCACCACCACCACCAACACTACTACTACTACTACTACTACTACTACTGCTACTACTACTACTACTACTACTACTACTACTACTACTACTACTACTACTATTATTACTACTGCTGCTACTACTACTACTACTACTACTACTACTACTACTACTACTACCACCACCACCACCACCAACACTACTACTACTACTACTACTACTACTACTGCTACTACTACCACCACTACCAGCACCACCACCACACCCACCACCACTACTACTACTATTACCACCACTACTACTACCACCACCACCACCACTACTACTACTACTACTACTACTACTACTACTACTACTACTACTGCTACTGCTGCTGCTGCTGCTGCTGCTACTACTACTACTACTACTGCTACTACTGCTACTACTACTACTACTACTACTACTACTACTACTACTACTACTGGGAGTCTCTGTGGTGAAGTGGTCAAGCCGTTTGACTCGGGCTCCGAAGGTTGTAGGTTCGATTCCGGGCAGCGTCCTTCGGTTCACGATTTAAATTTTTCGGAGACTCCTGTGGGTCGTCGCTAGAGCTACGGAGTTCGTGCTTGGTGAGACGCTTTCCGCGCTGCGGAAAGAGACCAAGCCATAACAGTTCAAATGTATAATTACGACATCAGGATTCGAATCTGCCCATTCCAAATAACCACAGCGTCTACCTGAAGCAACAAGCGCACTTTGACGCATTACTACGCATCAGCATCATTATGTGTCATGCCGATACGTGCGCGTGGCTATGGCTCGCCGTCTCATAGCCAACCAGACTCCTCTAAATCATGCGGTGTCTGCAGGAGACTGGTCTGTGGGAGGTGCTGCCACCTCAAATAAATTAGTTGAAACAGAAGCCAACATCTTCTGATAAGTTTTACAATCCAGAATTAGAACGATCTGGTTAAACTAACAACGCCCTGATACAAATGTCTACACTGTTCATGCTTTGTGTGCACACCTTTCTGTCCGTTGCTGTTTCTTTCCTTTTCAGTTTTTTGTTTCTTCATTCTTTGTCCTTACTTATCTTTCTTTTCTTTGTGTTCTTTTGCTTATGCCCGCTTTCATTTCCTGCTCACCTTTAGTCTCTACTTTCCTTCTTCTTCTTCTTCTTCTTCTTCTTCTTCTTCTTCTTCTTCTTCTTCTTCTTCTTCTTCTTCTTCTTCTTCTTCTTCTTGTTCTTCTTCTTCTTCGTCTTCTTCTCCTCCTCCTCCTCCTCCTCCTCCTCCTCCTCCTCCTCCACCGCCTTCTTCTTCTTCTTCTTCTTCTTCTTCTTCTTCTTCTTCTTCTTCTTCTTCTTCTTCTTCTTCTTCTTCTTCTTCTTCTTCTTCTTCTTCTTCTTCTTCTTCTTCTTCTTCTTCTTCTTCTTCTACTACTACTTCTTCTTCTCCTTCTTCTTCTTCTCCTTCTCATCTCCTCCTACCCCTTCTCTTTCTCCTCCTCTTACTCTTTCTCCTCCACCACTTGCCCCTCCTCCTTCTTCTGCTTCTTCCTCCCGCTCCCCTCTTCCTTCTTCCCCACTACCTGCGCGTCTTCTTTTCTTTCTTCTTTTCTTTCTCTTCTTTTACGATTTTTCCTCTTTCTCCTCCTCATCCTCCTTCTTTTTGTTCTTCTTTTCCCCCCTCCACCTCTTCCTCTTCCCCTCCGCCTTTCCCTCATCCTCTTTCACATCCTCCTCCTCTCTCCCTCCTCCTTCTTCTTCGCCTTCTACCTCGACCCCCCTGCCCTCCTATCCTCACTTTCTTCGTGTTCTTCTCGCTCGCATGTGTCCTAGTAATGTCCCTACCATAATTTCATTATTGTTGATGCATGTTGCTGTATTTGAAATCTCTCTGCGTTGGTATCTGCGCCGGTCCTTCAGAAAGCAATGGCAAACTACTGAACGTAAACTTACCAAGAGATCACAGCGGCAGAAATGCTGGTGTTGACTGCGATGTCCTGTAAAAAGGATATGCAAAAAAAAAAAAATCACCTACATATTGTAGATCACAACATTATTGCAGATGACACAGTATTGGTAGCGGATAATGCAACAGACCTACAACAATTGTTGGACAGTGTAGTAACAGAGAGTGCACTAGAAAGGACTGTCCTTGAATATCAAGAAAACAGTAACAATGGTGATATCAAAGAAAATGGGGACACCAAAATGTGACATAGAAATAGAAGGGGAAATTCTCAACCAAGTGGATAATTTTAAATACCTAGGGGCACTTATAACATCAGATGGAAGATGTACAAAAGAGATTAAGAGCAGAATAGGGCAGGCAAAGACAGCATTTCAGAAAATGAAGAGTATCTTATGCAATAAGTCGCTATCAATGAATGTAAGAAAGAGAGTACTAAAATGCTATATAGAACCAGTTTTGCTGTATGGCAGCGAATCTTGGAATGTAAATGAACAAATTAGGAAGAACTTAGAAGCAACAGAGATGTGGTTTTTAAGACGAATGTTGCGAATTCCTTGGACTGCCAGAGTAACTAACAACGATTGCCTGAAAGAGGCTAATGAAACTAGAACACTATATACAACAATAAGAAAGAGACAAACATCTTTCTTTGGTCATGTGATGAGAAGAGAGGCATTAGAGAACATCGTGACAACTGGAAAGATCGAGGGGAAGATAGGCAGAGGCAGACCAAGAGAAATGATGCTGGACGGACTGAGACGGTGGCATGGAGGAATAACATCAGCAGAGGTGATCCAGAACACCAAAGACCGAGATCTGTGGAGAGCCATGAACGCCTACGCCAGCCGGCACGGCACTTGATGATGATGACATATTGTAGATGTCCACGTGGGCACAGCGGCCACAGGACAGACTTCAGACTGTATAGTCTCGCGTAATAACGAGAATAATAATTCGTGCACAGCGGCCACAGGACAGACTTCAGACTGTATAGTCTCGCGTAATAACGAGAATAATAATTCGTGCACAGCGGCCACAGGACAGACTTCAGACTGTATAGTCTCGCGTAATAACGAGAATAATAATTCGTGCACAGCGGCCACAGGACAGACTTCAGACTGTATAGTCTCGCGTAATAACGAGAATAATAATTCGTGCACAGCGGCCACAGGACAGACTTCAGACTGTATAGTCTCGCGTAATAACGAGAATAATAATTCGTGCACAGCGGCCACAGGACAGACTTCAGACTGTATAGTCTCGCGTAATAACGAGAATAATAATTCGTGCACAGCGGCCACTGGACAGACTTCAGACTGTATAGTCTCGCGTAATAACGAGAATAATAATTCGTGCACAGCGGCCACAGGACAGACTTCAGACTGTATAGTCTCGCGTAATAACGAGAATAATAATTCGTGCACAGCGGCCACAGGACAGACTTCAGACTGTATAGTCTCGCGTAATAACGAGAATAATAATTCGTGCACAGCGGCCACAGGACAGACTTCAGACTGTATAGTCTCGCGTAATAACGAGAATAATAATTCGTGCACAGCGGCCACAGGACAGACTTCAGACTGTATAGTCTCGCGTAATAACGAGAATAATAATTCGTGCACAGCGGCCACAGGACAGACTTCAGACTGTATAGTCTCGCGTAATAACGAGAATAATAATTCGTGCACAGCGGCCACAGGACAGACTTCAGACTGTATAGTCTCGCGTAATAACGAGAATAATAATTCGTGCACAGCGGCCACAGGACAGACTTCAGACTGTATAGTCTCGCGTAATAACGAGAATAATAATTCGTGCACAGCGGCCACAGGACAGACTTCAGACTGTATAGTCTCGCGTAATAACGAGAATAATAATTCGGGCACAGCGGCCACAGGACAGACTTCAGACTGTATAGTCTCGCGTAATAACGAGAATAATAATTCGTGCACAGCGGCCACAGGACAGACTTCAGACTGTATAGTCTCGCGTAATAACGAGAATAATAATTCGTGCACAGCGGCCACAGGACAGACTTCAGACTGTATAGTCTCGCGTAATAACGAGAATAATAATTCGTGCACAGCGGCCACAGGACAGACTTCAGACTGTATAGTCTCGCGTAATAACGAGAATAATAATTCGTGCACAGCGGCCACAGGACAGACTTCAGACTGTATAGTCTCGCGTAATAACGAGAATAATAATTCGTGCACAGCGGCCACAGGACAGACTTCAGACTGTATAGTCTCGCGTAATAACGAGAATAATAATTCGTGCACAGCGGCCACAGGACAGACTTCAGACTGTATAGTCTCGCGTAATAACGAGAATAATAATTCGTGCACAGCGGCCACAGGACAGACTTCAGACTGTATAGTCTCGCGTAATAACGAGAATAATAATTCGTGCACAGCGGCCACAGGACAGACTTCAGACTGTATAGTCTCGCGTAATAACGAGAATAATAATTCGTGCACAGCGGCCACAGGACAGACTTCAGACTGTATAGTCTCGCGTAATAACGAGAATAATAATTCGTGCACAGCGGCCACAGGACAGACTTCAGACTGTATAGTCTCGCGTAATAACGAGAATAATAATTCGTGCACAGCGGCCACAGGACAGACTTCAGACTGTATAGTCTCGCGTAATAACGAGAATAATAATTCGTGCACAGCGGCCACAGGACAGACTTCAGACTGTATAGTCTCGCGTAATAACGAGAATAATAATTCGTGCACAGCGGCCACAGGACAGACTTCAGACTGTATAGTCTCGCGTAATAACGAGAATAATAATTCGTGCACAGCGGCCACAGGACAGACTTCAGACTGTATAGTCTCGCGTAATAACGAGAATAATAATTCGTGCACAGCGGCCACAGGACAGACTTCAGACTGTATAGTCTCGCGTAATAACGAGAATAATAATTCGTGCACAGCGGCCACAGGACAGACTTCAGACTGTATAGTCTCGCGTATAGTCTCGCGTAATAACGAGAATAATAATTCCTGTCATTTTTTGTATTTTGTTCCTTCGCTTTGAACACGAGCGTAATCGGCTGATATGCTGCTGCAATTAGCAGTTGCTACGACTAGTGAGTGCACTTTACAGATTGTTGCGTGTGAATTAGCTTTCTCTATAACCAGTGTCTCTCGCCATCAAGCCAGCCCACTGCTACTTCTGAAGTTGACTTTGTTGCACTGTTTTATCTTCTTTTTTACACCGTTTTGTCTTGTGTATTACATTATTTTCTCTTCTTTGTTGCATTGTTTTGTCTTTATTGCGCTGTTTTGTCTTTGTTGCATTGTTGTGTCTTTGTTGCACTGTTTTGTCTTCTTTGTTGCATTGTTTTGTCTTCTTTGTTGCATTGTTTTGTCTTCTTTGTTGCATTGTTTTGTCTTCTTTGTTGCACTGTTTTTCTTTGTTACATTGTTTTGTCTTCTTTGTTACATTGTTTTGTCTTCTTTGTTGCAGTGTTTTGTCTTCTTTGTTGCATTGTTTTGTCTTCGTTGTTGCACTGTTTTTCTTTGTTACATTGTTTTGTCTTCTTTGTTGCACTGTTTTTCTTTGTTACATTGTTTTGTCTTCTTTGTTGCATTGTTGTGTCTTCTTTGTTGTACTTTTTTGTCTTCTTTGTTGTACTTTTTTGTCTTCTTTGTTGCATTGTTTTGTCTTCTTTGTTGCATTGTTTTGTCTTCTTTGTTGCATTGTTTTGTCTTCTTTGTTGCATTGTTTTCTCTTCTTTGTTGCATTGTTTTCTCTTCTGTGTTGCATTGTTTTGTCTTCTTTGTTGCATTGTTGTGTCTTCTTTGTTGCATTGTTTTCTCTTCTTTGTTGCATTGTTTTGTCTTCTTTGTTGCATTGTTTTCTCTTCTTTGTTGCATTGTTTTTTCTTCTTTGTTGCATTGTTTTGTCTTCTTTGTTGCATTGTTGTGTCTTCTTTGTTGTACATTTTGGTCTTCTTTGTTGCATTGTTTTGTCTACTTTCTTGCACTGTTTTGTCTTCTTTGTTGCACTATTTTGTCTTCTCTGGTGCACTGTTTTATTTTAATTGTTTTACTGTTTTGTCTTCTTTACAGAACAGACTCCGACGGACCAGTTGGACGCGGGTTTAAATTTATCATGACGGCTGTTCGAGAAGGTATGCACATGTGTTTCTTGTTCTGTTTTGTCTTTAGCCTTTCAAGCGTTTGTATCTGAACGCGGAGTAATACAGCTTTACAGAACACAGTTACGGAAGACAACGTATGTTGCGTCGACAAGCCTTTATCAGCAAACAAATACATGAAAATACAACACGTAAACACTGGGAAGACACTACAGTGACTATATTAAAACATAATAACCGAATGAGAAGAGTGGAAACATGCAAAAAATTAGAATAGAGAAAGTAAATTAGACTAAGACACGGATATAAACATAAAGTGGGAATCTGGTTAGTTTAATCTTTAAGTTGCTGTTGACAAAAAGTCAACCAGTCATGCAGTTAATTAAAGAATAACACATTAAATTGTTTTGCTACATCGCAAGAATGTCATCATATCATCTGCGACCCCCGGGAAGGTTAACCCGGTCAACAAATGTCCGCGTAAATCGGATGTGTCGGCCTAACGGCGCAAGAACGCAGCTCTGCTGTAAACAGGCACAACGCAATCACGTCCGAAAAAGGAAAAAAAAACTCCGAAGAGGAAGATACCATCTGCGACAAAGAGCCACATTGAAGAAATATAATGGATACAGAGCAAGGGGAAGACCACGTAAAAGATGAAGTGATGGTATTAAGAACATTGGTAGCACCTTGCCGTCTTTACAGATGGAAAATATGTGGATTTGATCTAAAACTCCATTGCACAACGCCTGGGCTTGGATTAAGAGAACGTATGTAGCCCATGCAACATGATCCTTCTCTTGGCCTTGCCTTGTTTTCTCCAGAGGAAAGGATGATGAGTACGTCTGAAACAAGGTAGGCTGCAGATGCACCTCCAAGCATCGCACCTCCATGCAGCAGAAACGGTCAGGCCCTCACACCCGGAGGATTTTGACCTAGAGGCGTTCAGCCATATCCCTTAGCTGAGAGCCATAGACCAAGTGTCTGGACCAAGCATGTAGTGGCACCTTGCCATCTTTACAGGCGGCCTTAGAGAAATAAAGACAATAGTGGCCAAGTGCACTGGAAAGAGAGCACAAAAGACCCTTAGCTCTTCCCTGATAAAAGAGTAGTACACCCCAACTCCGCTGCCCATCCTCACACCTCTAACATTTCACTGAGATGAATGGAGTAAGAGAAGAAGACAAACTGATGGAAATCCACTACTTGGGGCATATTTCTAGTTGACTGATGTCATTGTTGGCCCAGAGGCCCATCCTCTTGCTGTCTGGCTTCACTAGGCGTCTGAGTAGAAGCTCCATACACAGGGATATGGGCATAACTACAAAAAATCAATGGCACACTACAGTACGTAAAATTGCTTAGAAAAACCTAAACAATCAATAAATTCCTGGGTTGGTTGTGACTTCCTGTAAAGGACAACTAACTTCACTTGTTTCACTGTTATCTCGTTAGCTGTTCTTATACAGGGTGTATGTTTAATGACTGTGCAATTTTTGAAAATATTGCCGGTCCAAATTTTGTATTCACCCTCTGTAAAGTTCACGCCACATAATAGGTAAATACAGACTTGGACCGGCAATATTTTCAAACACTGCAGTCATTAAAAATACACCCTATACTTATATATTTGGACATGGGTATAAAGAGAGGAGTCACTGTAGCCTACAAGCCTAGTGGTCATGTGTTTGAACCCCTTCCCACCCCCACCACATCATTTCCTGGTACTCGTTTTAGGACAGACGAAAAAAACGAATGCGTCAGTCCTTTAACTGATTCAGTGCAAACAAACAGTAGGCTTAGACCGAACATGGTACATGGTGTATTTTTAATGACTGCGGGGTTTTTGAAAATATGGCCGTTCCAAGTTTTGTATTTTGTAACACCAGTATGGCCATATATTGTGCTTCTGTCCAAGTGGGATGTTACATTTGGCCATACATTATCCTTCGACACTTAATCGGTCAAGAAACAAATAAAACCCGTAAATATATTAGAGAAAAGCGGTTGTTTTGAGCCCATTATTAGAAGAAATCAATTTGAAAACTTAGTAACAACTGGCAAAAATGATGGGGAAGGGCAAAAAAAGCAAAGGGAAGGCAGAGAGATAAATACTTGAAAGCTTCATCACAAAGAGAAGAAATAAATTGAGAACTTGGTGAGAACTGACAAGATCGAGGGGAAGAGAACAAATGGAAGACAGAGAAGTAAATACCTGGATGGTGTGACCACATGCATGGTTGAGACAAGAACACTGAGTTGATGATAACTGGTGATCGTGTGAGATGGCGAACTTTGACTACCCCAGCTTATCGGCATCACTCATAATGACGATAATGACGATGGTGATGATAAACTGCTCAAAATAACCTGCCTTATCGTTCTGTAAAGGTTAATGAGCTAAGGGTTTCAAGAATGTTCAGTTATAACTGAAAAAAATAATTGATGGGAAAAAGAGCCAGGGAAATGTAGAGAGGAAACTACCAGTGTGGCCTGGCCACATGGCATAATCGAGACAAGAACACAGACCTGATGTTAGACTGATGGTCCTATAAGATGGCTAACCATAATGACTACATAGGTCAAATAACAAACACATCGGATCATAATGCTGTGTCCAGTATATTAACGAACATTTCAACAAGAGAAATGATTTGTCGGTTCCAATGTTTTACACGTTTTACACATAAATATTAATTGGCATGAAATCCCTGACAAGGAGTGTTCATGCATGAATTTAGATTTGCTATTTGGAAAGTGATCTCCATGGTAGAGTGGTAGGTCATCCGCCTGGTGCACTGGGAGTTCATAGTTCAATTGTCCTGGGTGTGACTGTGTGTGTGGTATAATGCTACAATAGAAAGAAGACTGTAATCTACCATTTGTACTCCATGGCAGAAGAGGAAAAACTGCACAAAACAACAAGGTACCTTACAACCATAGAGTTTAGGAGAGTTAAGATGTTTTACATAACTGGAGAGAAGAGGAATAGCTACAGAAGACGATTTATATTAATGTCCAAAACAATAGTTAGTTAGTTAGTTAGTTAGTCGCAGTTCCAACTTCACAGCAACGGGTCGTCCCCATTATGCTCCGTTCCTGTGCCAGTGAATATCACACAAAACCAAAAAGAATATCAAAAGAATAACACGCAGTAATCTTCCTTGACATCTCAGGGTAGAAAAGGAAAACCTGCACAAGAAAATGAAGTATCTCTATCTCAGCATATACAAGGTGGCTCAGGACCTCTACATCCCAGAATGGAAGAGGAAAGACTGCACAAGATAGTGAAGTATCTTTGTTCTCCATGGGAAAATGATGATAGAGTACCTCTGTATCCCAGAGTACAAGAGGAAAGACTGAACAAAACAGTTAGGTATCTGTATTCTGGAGTCGACAAGGAAAGACAATTAATTTAATAAATGAAAATGATATTTTACAATTTTAGTATTTTAATCCAAATTAGAATAATTCACTTCAATAAAGCCGGTCTCCCTCGTCTAGGGGTTAACGTCTGTCTCCGTAATCCCGTATATTCTCGTGAGTAACGTAACCTGTGCGAGAATCGGTAGCAGTTCTCGCCGCGTTGGCTAACTTACGGGGTATGTAAGCCGGTCGCTCAGAAAGCAATTGGCAAACTACTGAGCATAATCTTGCCTAGTACATCAACAGCAGCTGAAAATGCTGATGTTGAGCTGCGACGTCCTGTAAGGGATATGGTAAAAAAGAACTGTTGAAGCCACTAAGACATGATGAATGCCCTTGCTTATCGACATGGCACATGGTGATGATGACAAGGATGATATTCAGAATTGCTGTAAAGGTTCAGTGATTCAGTGCCATACAAAAGTAGGTTTGGATCAAACATGGTGCACACTCAAATGAACAAATATTATCATGTCAGTTTCCGTTCATTGAGCATTGACGTTGCGGAAGATACCACGAAACAAGTCATCTCTGTGGCGAAGGGGTTATGGACGCAATTCGTAATCCCGTATACCGCGTTCGAAACACGCCGCGGGAGATTTAGCAGCAGACCGCTTTGTGTTGGTTTTCATACTATGGTATGAGTGTCGGTCGTTCAGAAAGCAATGGCAAACTACTGAACGTAAACTTGCCAAGACTTCACAAACAGCCAGAAATGCTGGGGTTGACTGCGACGTCCTGTAAAGGATATGAAGTTAACTTAACCATGAAACAAAACAAATAACACTTTGACCCTAGTATGGCGATTTATCATCTTTCTGTCCACTTGGGGTGTCACATTATTATGTTGCATGAACGTTACAGAAGGTGAATACAAAAATTGGACCGGTAATATTTTCAAACACTGCAAAGTCATAAAAAATGCATCCTATATTATCCTTCGGCACTGCATCATGAAATAATGATGTCTAGAATGTTCTCAGTTGCCCATCTTATGTTGTGTGGTTTGTAGATGCTGACAAGTTCAACTCTTGCGGGTCCAGCTTCCAATGTGAAAATAAACTGTGTGTTGACGAGGCCTTGATATGTGACGGCATTGACAACTGTGGGGATTTTAGTGACGAGGCTGCATCGGGCCGGGCCAGGTGTAAGGAAGGTGAGTATTGTATTGCTGACTGTTTAGTGTAGTCGACGGATCAACATCACGGTACACGGTTGTAACCCATAAGTGCTCCGTTCTACTCCTAACTCAAGCGCGATCCCGGAGAATCTCAGTTCAGCTCACGGACTCCGTAGCACCGGCGAGGTTCCTTAAATACTTTGAGTAGATTTGTAACTCGAAATTTTGCCCGGGCAGCGCCGTTTGGCTACTCTTTTTCGATTTCCATCTACCAAGGGATGTTTTACGTGCGCAACAATACACACGGGCGTCCGATCTTACTACCCAGAGACCAGGAGAAATATTGTTACTATAAGTCCACGTGAAAAAATCCCGGCCCTCACAGGGGCTTTAACCCGGGACCTCCAGCACTCGAGGCGAACACCATACCTCGAGACCACTCAGCCGCTCTGGGTGGCTGTGTGGAGGTGAGAGTGTGGGTGTGTGTAGACGAGACCTTGATCTGTGACGATCTGTATTGTGTAGGTGTTTGTGTGTGGAAGTGTATGTGAGCATGTAGATGTATGTTTGTGGGCGTGGGTGTGTGTAGGAGAGGTCTTAATCTGTGACGGCATTGACAACTGTCGGGATTTTAGTGACGAGACTGCATCGGGCCGAGCCAGGTGTAAGGAAGGTGATTGTTGCGTATGTGGGTGTGTGTTGCTGGTATGAAAGAATAGTACAGACTCTGTATAGACGTAGCTCTGGTAAACGAGTATAGCAGACAAAATACTGCTCATGTTTCATGGAGGAAATCGGAGGTAAGGTGTTAGTCACAGGCGCTGGAACTACAGTAACCCCTCCCCCACGACGCCAAATGGCATAAGTGGAAGACAACAAGAGACACGTTGTGTGTGTGTGTGTTTGTGTGCGTGTATGCGTGTGTGTGTGTGTGTGTGTGTGTGTTGCCGTTATGAAATAGTAGTACAGACACTATGTTGGTGTATCCCGTGATAAAAGAGTAGTACAGACACTGTATGTTGGTGTATCTCATGATAAAAGAGTAGTGCAGACACAGTACATTGGCGTATCCCGGGATAAACGAGTAATTCAGACACTGTATGTTGATGTATCCCGGGATAAAAGAGTAGTACAGACACTGTATGTTGGTGTATCCCGGGATAAAAGAGTAGTGCAGACACAGTACGTTGGCGTATCCCGGGATAAACGAGTAATTCAGACACTGTATGTTGATGTATCCCGGGATAAAAGAGTAGTACAGACACTGTATGTTGGTGTATCCCGGGATAAAAGAGTAGTACAGACACGGTATGTTGGTGTATCTCGTAATAAAAGAGTAGTGCAGACACAGTACGTTGGTGTATCCCGGGATAAACGAGTAATTTAGACACTGTATGTTGATGTATCCCGGGATAAAAGAGTAGTACAGACACAGTACGTTGGTGTATCCCGGGATAAACGAGTAATTCAGACACTATATGTTGATGTATCCCGGGATAAAAGAGTAGTACAGACACTGTATGTTGATGTATCTCGTGATAAAAGAGTAGTATAGACGCTGTATGTTGATATATCCCGGGATAAACGAGTAGTACAGACACAGTACGTTGGTGTATCCCGGGATAAACGAATAGTATAGACGCTGTATGTTGATGTATCTCGTGATAAAAGAGTAGTATAGACGCTGTATGTTGATGTATCCCGGGATAAACGAGTAATTCAGACACTGTATGTTGATGTATCCCGGGATAAAAGAGTAGTACAGACACTGTATGTTGATGTATCTCGTGATAAAAGAGTAGTATAGACGCTGTATGTTGATGTATCCCGGGATAAAAGAGTAGTACAGACACAGTACGTTGGTGTATCCCGGGATAAAAGAGTAGTATAGACGCTGTATGTTGATGTATCCCGGGATAAACGAGTAATTCAGACACTGTATGTTGATGTATCCCGGGATAAAAGAGTAGTACAGACACAGTACGTTGGTGTATCCCGGGATAAACGAGTAATTTAGACACTATCTGTGGCTGAAGGGCTTGCGAACGCGGTTTGTGAGCCCGTATACCCGGGTTCGAAACACGGCGGTGCTCGTATTTTCGAAAAAGGTATAGAGACCGGTCGTTCAGAAAGCAATGGCAAACTACTGAACGTAACACTTGCCTAGTACATCAACAGCAGCTGAAAATGCTGGTGTTGACTGCAACGTCCCGTAAGGGATACGCAACAAAATTTTTGGCCGGTCTCTGTGGCTGAAGGGCTTGCGAACGCGGTTTGTGAGCCCGTATACCCGGGTTCGAAACACGGCGGTGCTGGTTTTTTCGAAAAAGGTATAGGGGCCGGTCGTTCAGAAAGCAATGGCAAACTACTGAACGTAACACTTGCCTAGTACATCAACAGCAGCTGAAAATGCTGGTGTTGACTGCAACGTCCCGTAAGGGATACGCGACAAAAATAAAAAAATTTTGATGTATCCCGGGATAAAAGAGTAGTACAGACACAGTACGTTGGTGTATCCCGGGATAAACGAGTAATTCAGACACTGTATGTTGATGTATTCCGTGATAACAGTGTGTACTGTCTTCTTCTTCTTCTTCAGCGTTCCGAGCCATTGAGGTTCTTTGCTGCAGATACAATCCGTCTCCATTCATCTCTCTGGTGGACCTTCTCTTGCCAGTCGTTGATTCCAAGTGCTTGTAGGTCTGTATATGTATTATCTCTCCACCGCCTTCTTGGTCTACCTCGGGGTCTACGGTCATTTATTTCCTGAGTGTAAGCGAGTTTTGTTTCCCTATTATCTTCCATTCTTTCTATATGCCCCAGCCATTGTAGTCTATTAGCCTTCATGATACCAGTGATTAGCGGGGACTTAAACAGATCATAAATGTCTTTATTACTTCTTCTTTTCCACTCTCCACTTTGTGTATCCCTAATGGGTCCAAAGATGCGTCTTAAAATTTTGTTCTCAAAGGTTTGTAACAAGGCTTCGTCTCCTTTCGTTGTACTCCAGGTTTCAGAGCCATACAGCACAACTGGTCTGATCAGTGTTTTGTATATTGTGATTTTGGTGTTACGAGATAGCGCATTTGATTTTAGTAGATGTTGTAGTGCATAGTATATCTTATTTCCAGAGTTGATTCTAGTTTGTATTTCTTCCCTTATGATGTTGGAGCAGTTGATGATTGTACCCAGGTATTTGTATGTTTCCGTTCTTTTAATGGTCATATTATCTATTTGTATTTGGCCAGAGTTTTTAGCCATTCCGTCTCTTGAAATTACCATATATTCTGTCTTATCTTGGTTGATAACCAGCCCCATCTGTTGGGCTTTTTCCTTTAAGTGAGTCAATATTTCCAATGTCTTTTGTTCACTTTGCCCTACAAAGTGTGTACTGTCGAGACACTTAATATTCATCAGTGTCTCTGTATCTCCTCAGATTGTATTGTTCTTTCTCTCTCTGTCTCTTTCTCCCATCTCTCACCCCTCTCTTACTTCCCCTTTTGTCCCTCCCCTATAGATACATCTCTCTCTCTCTCTCTCTCTCTCTCTCTCTCTCTCTCTCTCTCTCTCTCTCTCTCTCTCCCTCCCCTTCCCGTCTTCTTTCCTTGCATATTCCGTCCCCCTTTTTGCCCCTCTCTTTCCCTCCATCTCCCTCTTTCTTTACCTCCATCTTTGTCTCACCTATCCTCTCTCTCTCTCTCTCTCTCTCTCTCTCTCTCTCTCTCTCTCTCTCTCTCTCCTTTCCTCTGTCTGTACTCCCTTTTCTCTCTCCCCTTCTGTTTCCATCATCTCTCTCACTCAGTTTCCATTCTTTATCTTATCCCATCTCTCTTTCACTCCCCCTATCTTCCTCCATTCCCCTTTCCCTCTCTCTTTCCTTCGATCTCTCTCCTCCTCTTTCTTTCCCCCACACATGTCTCTCTGTTCGTCCCCTCTCTCCCTCCCTTTCTCTACTTCTACTTAGTACAGACTACATGCCCCCATAACAAATAACACAAAATAGACAATAATGGTAACTTATCTCAAACGACAACTAGCCAAAAACATTCCCTTATGTATGGCACGTTACACCCTCCTTAGGTATTTATAATGCCCATGTTAAACACTGCCTCAGTGAGTCATTTATTATTGATTATTTTTCATGCGTTTTAATGTTCTTTTGTTGTCAAAAGTTGCTTCATAAGTGAAGTTGAATGAAAGAATGTATGAGAGGAAATAGAGAAGAAGGGCAGAATGTCAGACGGGCCTGCGTGCCCAATTCTTAACCCTTTGAAAATAAAGACTTATTATTATTATTATTATTATTATTATTATTACTTTCTCCCATTCCTTCCCGCTTCCTTCTTTCTCTCTATCTCCTTCCCTTCCTCTCCATCCCTCTACCTTCTCCGTCCCTCCTCCTTCTGTCTCTCCCTCCTGCTTCCTTCTCCTACACTCTCCATCTCTTTGTATCTCCATCTCTCCCTTCAGATTTCTTTCCCCACCCCCCTTCTCTCTCTCTCACTTTGTCCAATCCCCCTCCCGCACTCTTTTCCTCCATACTCTCTCGTTCTTGTTAAAGCTGTGTGTTGTTTACCCCTGCTGACGAATCCATTGTTTCCCCATGAAACGTCCCCTTTCAACTCCTCTCCCTACCTCCTCCCGTCGCCGACCCCCACTGCCAAGACACTCTAAACGACCGTATTTGTTTGCTCTGCCGCTCTCACGAAGTCAAACCGACAGGTGACACGCCGAGATATATTCTTGACATGTCACGTGACAGCCGGCCAGGCCCACCCCCTCTCTCACCTGAAGTCTGCATTCCAGGCAGTTGTAAATCCCCGAACGATAAGTTCTCCCATACTTGTCTTCTTGCTTTGTCTGTCTGTCTGTTTGTCCGCGTGTCCATCCATCCTTCTGACAGTTTGTCTGCCCGTCCAACTATCTATCTATCTATCTATCTATCTATCTATCTATCTATCTATCTATCTATCTATCTATCTATCTATCTATCTATCTATCTATCTATCTATCTGTCTGTCTGTCTGTCTGTCCGTCCGTCCGGTCAGCCGCCAGTCCCTCCGTCCATCCATCTATCTATATATCCAATCATCCATCCATCTATCTATCCATCCGTCCGTCCGTCCCTCCGTCCATTTGTCTGTCTGTCTGTCTGTCTGTCTGGTAGGCCGTCCGTCTATCTATATGTCTGTCTATTGGTTTATATGCCTGTCTTTCTGTTCGCCTGTCTTCCAGCCTGCGTCTGTCTGTCTTTATGTCTGTCTGTCTGTCTGTCTGTCTGGTAGGCCGTCCGTCTATCTATATGTCTGTCTATTGGTTTATATGCCTGTCTTTCTGTTCGCCTGTCTTCCAGCCTGCGTCTGTCTGTCTTTATGTCTGTCTGTCTGTCTGTCTGTCTGGTAGGCCGTCCGTCTATCTATATGTCTGTCTATTGGTTTATATGCCTGTCTTTCTGTTCGCCTGTCTTCCAGCCTGCGTCTGTCTGTCTTTATGTCTGTCTGTATGCCGACTTTTAGTTTGTTCTTCCTTCTATGTGTATATCGGCTTGTTTGTACCTCCATCTGTCTGTTAGCCCGCCTGTTTCTGTCTATCTCTCCACCTGCGTCTGTCTGTCTGCCTGGGTTTGTGTGTGGGTGGGTGGGGGATGTGTGTGGAGAGATGTGTGGTGGGTGGGAAGATGGTGTATGTGGGGGGAGGGTGTGGGATGTGTGAGTTGGGGGGTGGGTGGATGGATGGGGGAATGTATGTGCCTGTGGGTATGTGTGTGGTGGATGTGTGTGTGGGGGACACGCGGATGGATGGGGGGGGGGGGGTGGGTAGGGGATTTGTCTCATAACATGGAGCTGAAAGATGCTGCTGTTGACAGCGATGTCCTGTAAAGGATATGCGAATTAATAATAATAATGGTAACATGCATTGTTTATGTTTACAACATTCATTTGACAATGTTTTTTTTCCCTATGTGAATGCACTATGCACTGATGAACGAAAGATGAGTGATTGGAAGGGCCGAATGTAAGACGGGCCTGCGTGCCCAATTTGTTACCCTTTGAAAATAAAGTTCTGTCTGTCTGTCTGTCTGTCTGTCTGTCTGTCTGTCTGTCTGTCTGTCTGTCTGTCTGTCTGTCTGTCTGTCTGTCCTTCCGACTTCATGTTCATTCGTCTGTCTGTTTCTCCGACCTCATATCCACCCGTCCGACTGTCTGTCTCTCCGACCTCATCTATGCCCGTCCGTCTGTCTTCCGACTTCATGTTCATCCGTCTGTCTGTCTCTCCGAACTCATGTCCGTCTGTCCGTCTCTCTGTCTCAGCGAACTCATGTCCGCCTGTCAGTCTGTCTTTCTGACTTCATGTTCATTCGTCTGTCTGTCTCTCCGACCACATGTCCGCCCATCCGTCCGTCTATCCGTCTCTCTGACCTCATGACCGTCTGTCTGTCTGTCTGTCTGTCTGTCTGTCTGTCTGTCTGTCTGTCTGTCTGTCTGTCCGACTTCATGTTCATTCGTCTGTCTGTTTCTCCGACCTCATGTCCACCCGTCCGTCTGTCTGTCTCTCCGAGCTCATATCCGCCCGTCCTTCTTTCTGTCTCTCGAACTCATGCCCGCCCATCCGTCTGTCTGTCTCTTCGACCTCATCTCCGACCATCTGTCTGTCTATTTGTCTTTGCAACTTCATGTTCATCCGTCTGTCTGTCTCTCCGACCTCATCTCCGCCAGTCCGTCTGTCTCTCCGACCTCATGTCCGCACGTGCGTCTGTCTGTCTATTTGTCTTTCCGACTTCATGTTCATCCGTCTGTCTATCCCTCCGACCTCATCTCCGCCAGTCCGTCTGTCTGTCTCTCAGACCTCATGTCCGCCCGTCTGTCTATTTGTCTTTTCCGACTTCATGTTCAGCGGTATGTCTGTCTCTCCGACCTCATGTCCGCCCGTCCGTCTGTCTGTCTCTCCGACCTCATCTCCGCCAGTCCGTCTGTCTGTCTCTCCGACCTCATGTCCGCCCGACCGTCTGTCTGTCTCTCCGACCTTCCGTCCGCCTGTCTGTCTCTCCGACCTCATCTCGTCCGCCCTTCTGTCTTTCCGACTTCATGTTCATCCGTCCATCTGTCTCTCCGACTTCATGTCCGCCCGTCCGTCTCTCTGTCTCTCCGACCTATTATCCGCCCATCTGTCTGTCTGTTCGCCTGTCTCTGTTTACCTGTCACTGTTTACTTGTCTCTGTTTACCTGTCTCTGTTTACCTGTCTCTGTTCACCTGTCTCTGTCCGCCTTCTTATTTACTGTCTGTCTGTTCACGTTTCTGTCTATCCTCACTCATGTCAGTCTGTTTGCCTGTCCGCCTATCCGTTTCTCCTTCTGTCTTTCCGTCTGTCTATATTTCTGCCTGCTTTTCTACCCGCCCTCTTCTCCACCCGCCCTCTTCTCCGTCTGCATATCTGTCTGTCCGGTTGTCTCCCGCAACTCTCAGCCATAAGCCACTTACCGTATGCAGCGAATATTTTAATTGTTCCACTACTGGTCGTTTACTTCCGCACTTCAACTTTTTATGTCTTCCACTTATGCATGCAAAACATAATCACAACACACGCACGCACGCACCCACACACAGACACACATACACACAATATACAAAGATAACACAGACTCAACTTACATGTTTACAATAACACGCACGCACGCACACACACACACACACACACACACACACACACATTGATTGATTGATTGATTTATTGATTTAGGAATCGACATCACAGCATTCGGGGCATTCCCATAAGTGCTCCGTCCCCATCCTCAGTAGCCAGCGAAGAGTTCCAACACTAATAGTACCAGTAGCAATCTGATTATAAGTCCGTCTCGCCTTTCCTCTGAGCGTTGAGCGTCGACCAGATCCCCTCGTCACTCCTCGCTGTCTCATTCTTGCCAGACCATGGTAATACATTTGCTCCTCCGAGGTGTGCACGTGCTCCTACAAGGCCGCAACCACATCTGTCTTGTCATGTATCAATACTCCACCAAGTTCTGCAGAGCCAGCCAATCTGTCCGCCTGTTCATTTCCCAGCACACCGGCGTGCCCCGGAGAAAAGATCCAGGCGATGCTTGTACCCGTGACCTCCGAAGCGAAGCAAGCCACTCCGCACGAAGCCTGCCCGTCCTCACCCTCGTCAGCATACTTTCTGAGTCAGTTACAATCACGATGTGTGTGTGTGTGTGTGTGTGTGTGTGTGTGTGTGTGTGTGTGTGTGTGTGTGTCGTATTCTCCATCCAGCGGAGAGCCGCAGTGACTGCCTCCACCTCCATTCTTAAGCTGGATGTTGTGGTTTCATATGCCAGGCTCTCCTGCCCCAAACATCGACCATTAGCTTTGGCTATGAACCCCCAGCCACTTCTCTCACCTCTTGACACGGAACCATCTGTGTAGATAATCACATCACCCGAGTGAGCATTGTCCTGAATTAGTTGCTGGATTTCCACTTCCGTGGCCCCTGCTGGCCACTCCCTGCACTCCCGGCTTAATGTGATTATAACTCTGCACAAGTCTGACTGCTCCGCTGGCACTCTGACCCACTCCTCTCCACGCCTAATGTTCTCCAAGGGGCACACCTGTCTGATCGTATCCTCCGCCTGAGCCATCCATGATTTCCCTCTTATCAGTCGCTGACCCTTAACTGCGTCCAGCGCCTCATGCAGTGGGTGGTCTGTGTCTGCAGCTACTCTGAGGTATGCCTTCGCCTGCATCACCTTGAGCCTGCCAGCAACAGTCGGCAGACCAAGGATGTAACGCATACACACTACTGGGGTGTCTCTAGTGCATCCCAGAATGACCCGCATAGCTTCGTTCTGTATGCGCTCCAACTTCACCAGCTGACTCTCTGAGACAGTGAGCAGACCCAATCCATAATCAATTACTGAGAGGATCAAGTGCTGGTATAGTGTGAAAAGCATTCTCTGCTCTGTGTCCATTGCAGCCATAGTTTTAAGTGCACCGAGTCCCTTTTGAGATCTTGTCACAACCGTCTCCACATGGTCCTTGAAGGATAGGCTGCCTGTCAAATGTGATCCCCAGATACTTCAGTTTGTTTTCTCTGCTGACATTTCTACCATCTATCGCGAGGCTTGGGACATCAGCTCTTACAATCCTGTTGTCCAGAGAGCACCACAAAACCGCCGCCTTTTCCGGGTGGATGACAGCACTCATTTCTGTGCACCAGTCAATCACTTTATCTACTGTCGCCTGTAGCTCCTGGGCTGTTTGCTCTCTATCTCTCCCCTGCCTATATGCAAGAATATCATCTGCAAATGTTAGTATTCTTCCAACCCCTGGTGCTTCTAGGTTTGCAATCTTTCTCGTATACACATTAAAGAGTACCAGTGAGATTGCAGATCCCTGTGGCAGTCCTGGGGTTAACATACGTGGCTCTGAGGTCCATGCACCCAGACGGAGAGCAACCCGACGAGAGTGCAGGACGGCTGCTATCCAGTTCACCAACCAGGGATTGACCCCCTTCTCCATCAGTGCGGGCATCAAAATATCATATCGAACTATATTGTATGCATCCTCGAGATCAAGCTCTACCGCCATCGTTTCCTGTCTACTCTGGAACCCCTCATAAACATCAAAGGCAAAAGTGGCTGCATTTGACCAGGTATCTTTTCCTGGCCTGTAGCTCCCCAGGCCTCTTGGAAGAAGCTTCCCCCTTTCCAAAAAATCCTGCAGCTTAACAGCGTCTATCTTCTCTAAAAACACTATAACTATAAACACTATATATATATATATATATATATATATATATATATATATATATATATATATATATATATATATATATATATATATATATAATATAATATATATATAATATATATATATATATATGCCGTCTCCCTGGCCTAGGTTTAAACGACTTTCTCCGTAATCCCGTTATCCACTCAAGGTAACGCAGCGCGCGAGAATTGGAAGCGGTTTTCACCGCGTTGGTAACTTACGGGATTAGTGAGCCGGCCGCTCAGAAAGCAACGACAAACTGTTGAGCGTAATCTTGCCAAGAAATCGACAGTGGTAAAATGCTGGCGTTGACAGCGATGTTCTTTAAAGGATATGGGATATATATATATATATATATATATATATATATATATATATATATATATATATATATATATATATATATATATATATATATATATATATATATATATATGAGAGAGAGAGAGAGAGAGAGAGACAGAGAGAGAGAGAGAGAGAGAGAGAGAGAGAGAGAGAGAGAGAGAGAGAGAGAGAGAGAGAGAGAGAAAGAAAGAGAGAGAGTTTCTTCTTTTTCTGTGTTCATCCGGAGTTGTTTTTTTCCCGGACGTGATTGCGTTGTGCCTGCTTACAGCAGAGCTGCTTTCTTGCGCCGTTAGGCCGACACATCCAACTTCTGCGGGCATTTGTTGACCGGGTTAACCTTCCCGAGGAGAGAGTTTGATTTAAGAGAGAGAGAGAGAGAGAAAGGTGTGTGTGTGTGTCCACTTCCTCCTCCTCCTTCTCCTCCTCCTCCTTCTCCTCCTCCCCCCTCCTCCTCCTCCTCCTCCTCATTTTCTTCTGCTGCTGCTGCTGCCGCCGCTCCATTTACCCAAGTGAATTGTTGGGGGAAGATGTAAAGATCTTTCAAGTGCTCTTTCTAATGCTTTTTGTAAGTTGGTATTCGTTTATCTAAGGTTGTTCTCGATACCACCACATCGTTTTTTACATGAAAATTATACAACATTAAAAAAAAAATTAATAAACTCAGCATTAAGCGAAATTTTCTAACTGCAACTAATAAATTAGCTGCGAGGGCCCAGGTTGCTGTTTCTTATGCTTTTTGTAAGTTTATTAGTTTATCTAAGGTTGTTCTCGATACCACCACATCATTTTTTACATGAAAATTATACGACAACATTATTCTTTTACATGAAAATTATACAACATTTAAAAAAAAATAATCCTAGCATTAAGCGAAATTTTCTAACTGCAACCAATAAATTATCAGACAGACAGACAGACAGACAGACAGACAGACAGACAGACAGACAGACAGACAGACAGACAGACAGACAGACAGACAGGCAGGCAGGCAGACAGACAGACAGACAGACAGATCCCGCCAGGGCCTGGGCGAAGCCGGGCCGGGTCAGCTAGTGTGTGTGTGTGTGTGTGTATATATATATGTAAGGTTGTCTCTTGAAGCCCCCTCATATCAACGCGACCGCTATTTAATAAGATTGGTGGCAGTTTATTTTATTGAATTTTTTTTTTTTTGCGCTCGCTTGCTTTGAACTCAAACATAGTCCATACTGTCCATACTACTCCTAGTAGTGCTGAACTGAATTATGCGTGTGGATTATCTTTCCCTATTATAAGTGTCTCTCACCATCAGGCGAACCCACTCCGACTTTAGAGGTACTTGTAATTTAAGTTCCCTAGTCAAGGACGATAGGCCGACATTTTAGTTCAACTGTCCGGTGTAGGGGTTGAACCCCTTACCTCGGCATCAGCACACCGGATGTTTAAGAACACGCTTTCTTATCCATTCGGCATGCTGACCTACAAGGTGGCAGTTTATATCATTGAGATAAAAAGATAAATAAGTACGGTCTAGGGTGGCTCAATATAAACATGTTGGAAGCAGATACACATGAGATAGACAAGATAACATGACCACATCAAATGTTATAACCGAACCTGAAAACCGTACCGGAGGGGGAAAAGTTAAGGTCAAAAGAACCAGAGGGGTCAAAACTGTAAATTGATATAATCAGGATGCAGGCTAGTAGGATGGTCAACAAAGCTCAGGTGAGAAATTTGTTGACTATTCATTACAGCCACATTTCACTGCATAGATTAGACGCAATGAAGGAGAGGATGTTGAAGGTGATGTTCGACGTTAGCAGTCGTACAGAATAACCGACCAGGTGTAACCTTTCACTAGCTTGTTTATTGTGTTCCAGTATACATTGAGAAATCGTTGACATTTCTGTAAGCACGATTGTTCAAGTGTCCAGCCGTTTACATTGTCATAAACATGCACCATGCTGACAGACGTGAGCGGTAATGGTTCGCACATTCACACCGTTACGAGAGTCTTGGATTATGTCTATATTTGTCCTGATTCTGCCATGTGGCCAAGCCATCCAGATATTTATCTCGTTGTCTTCCTCTTGCTTTTTTGCCATCAATTTTGCCAGTTGTCACCAAGTTTTCAAGATATTTTCCTCCCCATAATATGTTCACAAATTCTTGAATGTCTACGTCTTATTTCTCTAATCCATTTAAGGTATTAGCTGAACTGAGTTACCTTATGAAGTAATGTGTGGTTGCTGGTTTTTTAGTGACTGCGCTTCCATCCACGATGAACTGTATTTTTCGTGGCGGACATTTGCGTTGGCATTCTGGCAGTGGCCTTATGCATAAGTATACCTGTGCAGGCTGAGTAGTGTAGTAACGTGGAAAGCCGCCCGTTTTGAGGAGGGAATTGATATTCCTCCTCCTCCTCAAAGGGCGATAACTCTTTTTTCCCCAAAAATGTAGGCGTGGTCTAGTGACTCATCATAGGTGACGTGGTCTAGTGACTCATCATAGGTGGTGTGCGTGGTCAAGTAATTATAGATACGACATAAAAAAATACAACATAAAACATAAATAAAGAAAACAAACGATTCAAGTAAGGTATATAATAATTTTTAATAAAACATATATAGAAAAGAAGAAGAAGAAAAAAAAAAAAAAAGAAGAAGAAGAAACAAAAAAAAACATAGTCAAGTGACCCCTTAAATTATAGGTAAGGGTGTGCGATGACGTGCTCAAGTGGTGGTCAAGAGGTGGTCAAGCGGTCAAGAGGTGGTCAAGTGACCCCTTAAATTGTATGGGATGGTACGTGTAGTGACGTGGTGATGATCAAGAGGTGGTCAAGTGGTGGTCAGGGTGTGGTCAAGTGGTGGTCAAGATGTGGTCAAGTGGTCGAGTGACCACTTAAATTGTCGGGGAAAGTAGGTGTAGTGATATGGTGATGATTAAACGGTGGTAAATTAGTGGTCAAGCAGTGGTCAAGTGGTGGTCAAGTGAGGAAAATTTTAGTGGAAAGTAGTTGTAATGATATGGTGATGATTAAAGGGTGGTAAATTAGTGGTCAAGCAGTGGTCAAGCAGTGGTCAAGTGGTCGAGTGACCACTTAAATTGTCGGGGAAAGTAGTTGTAATGATATGGTGATGATTAAAGGGTGGTAAATTAGTGGTCAAGAGGTGGTCAAGCGGTGGTCAAGGGGTGGTCAAGAGGTGGTCAAGTGACCCCTTAAATTGTATGGGATGGTACGTGTAGTGACGTGGTGATGATCAAGAGGTGGTCAAGTGGTGGTCAGGGTGTGGTCAAGTGGTGGTCAAGATGTGGTCAAGTGGTCGAGTGACCACTTAAATTGTCGGGGAAAGTAGGTGTAGTGATATGGTGATGATTAAAGGGTAGTAAATTAGTGGTCAAGCAGTGGTCAAGAGGTGGTCAAGGGGTGGTCAAGTGGTTAAATGACCCCCTAAATTGTATGGGAGGGTACAGTTAGTGATGTGGTGATGATCAAGAGGTGGTCAAGTAGTGGTCAAGGAGTGGTCAAGGGGTGGTCAAGTGGTCAAGTTACCCCTTAAATTGATGGGAAGAGTACGTGTAGTGACACGAAGATGATCAAAATGTAGTCAAGTACTCGTCAAGTGGTGGTCAAGCGGTGGTCAAGTGGTCGAGTGACCACATAAATTGTAGAGGAGAGTAGGTGTAGTGACATGGTGATGATCAAGAGGTGGTCAAATTGTTAGGTCTAGAGGTTGGGGTGTCTCAGTCATGAAGTATCAAACTGTCTGCTCTGGGAAGGATGTCGCTGATCAGGGCGAGTAGGTTCTAATACGTTTATCGCTATTGTCTATAATTGGCGTGGTTGTATAGTAATAATAGTAGAGTTGTTTCGTAGTAATGTTAGTCATCATTATCAAGGGGCATGTTAGGTGATATTTATAACGGTAGTAGTAGTACCAGTAGTAGCAATACCAACAATACTACTAATTATCATCATCATCACGTGTCTTACCAACGGACGTACCACCCACACATTGCGATCTCCAACACCATTGAACAATTCCGGGGTTGACTCACAATACAGAAATCCCCAATTAACGGCATTACCTTCATGTAATGGTGGTACTCATAGTACCAATAGCACCAGTAGTAATAGTCACCATCAGCAAGAGACTTATCGCCTGACATTGGTCAGTATGACACTCCATAAACTATGATCTCCGACACCATGGATACAAATAGTAATAATATTGGTAATAGTAGTAGTGGTAGTAGTAGTAGTAGCGGCGGTGGTGGTGGTGGTGGTGGTGGTGGTGGTAATAGTACGAGTAGTAGAATAGCGAGGGTGCTTGTTGTTTCACTAAGTATTTGTATATCGTATGTAGTATAAAGCTAGTTTGTGTTGTATGCCATGTAAGGTGTTACTGAAATATCTGTATTTTATAGTTCTAAGAGGTGATGACGTCATAACCCACCACTCTATCATCTTATTGATAGTGTCTCCAGTGACACGAAAAAGGCTCATTGTGAGATATCGATCATTTCTCAAAGCGACAGCATCCGGGGTGCATGCCCATTACGAGCAAACATCGATACGCCACTTAAAAGGCAACGACAAGGCAAAATGGCGTCGAATACAGTGTAACGTACAAAACTTATGAGGTCATCGGTTGTCCATTCCATCATGGTCGACAAATAGGCGCTCACTAACTTCACAATAGGCTCACTCAAATAAACATATAGGATGATAAGGCACCGACCCAAATGTGAAAAATGTCGGCCAAATACAGAAATAGTTCGTCCACATGTATGCAAAGTCAAGAAAATATCTCAACCAAATTTATAAATACATGGACCAAGTAGGAAAATTTGTTAGCCAAAGATGAAAAATTTCAGCCAAGTAAAGAAATATCGTATCCAAACTTTTAAAATGTATGAAAATTTGTGAGCCAAAGGTGAAAAATATTGGCCAAGTAAAGAAATATCTCAGCCAAATTTTTTTAAATGTTTGAAAATGTGTTAGCCAAAGGTGAAAACTGTTAACCAAGTAAAGAAACTTCTCGTCTAAACTCATAAAATGTAGGAAACTATGTTAACCAAATGTGAAAAATATTGTCCAAGTAAAGATATGTTTCAACTAATCTTATAAATATGTCGTCCAAACTTATAAACATTTGGAAAATGTGTTAACCAAATGGGAAAAATATTGGCCAAGTGGAGAAATATCTCAACCATACTTATGAAAAAGAGGAAAATGTGTTAACCTATTGAGAAAAATATTGACCAAGTAAAGAAAAATTTACACCAAACTTCTGAAAAGTAGGAACATTTGTTAACCAAAAGGGAAAAAAAAATAATATGGGCTAAACTATGAAATATGTTGACCGAAGTAAGAAAATATGTTAACCAAAATGGGGAAAAATGTTGGCCAAAACATGAAACATCTCGACCAAACTTATAAATATCTCGTGTAAACTTATTTTAAAAAAAAAGTAGGAACAAATATTGCTTCTGTAGTTATGTCAAACGTGTCTTGAACTGTTATCTGAACAGACATTTCACAATTCATAAGCATCAACGTCAACACTTTCCCTCTTTTACATTATCGAAAGTTTCAACTTTTCAGTCCAGAGTATCCACTAAAGACGCACTTATACATACTAATCACCCATCTCTTTACACTCTTGGTTTTTTCTTTTCTAACACAAAGTGTCTCTGTCTTTCATAGATAGCTTCACAACATTTTCCATGTCGCACCACTAAGAACTCCAAACCTTCGTTGCACATGAGTTCTAATGAAACAGTCATAACAACATTTATGGTAATGCAATCTGTGGCTCCACCTGGGATAGTTTCAATATCATCTGAGTATTCATCAGCAAAGAGCTATTACCCAAAGCTGACATCTTCAACTTTCTATACCACAATGACTTCTACACTAACCTTCCATTGTTCCATCTTTCAACAATACAAATGGTGTTCTCGAAGTCTAACTAACATAATATTTCTTACTTTGTCCAACTCTTTCACACTTTGTCATTTCACAGCTGCAATAACAACAAGTCTGCAACCAACACTGTCTGTTATGAAGTCGACCTTTCTTAAAACCACGTCTGTCTTAATGAGCCCTTGAATACCCTCTACCAGATCTTATAACCGACTTTCAACGTTTCATACCAAATAACATTAACACTCTCTTTGATTACAGAACAGCCGATTTTCTGCTGACTAGGCAGGTTTCCCAATCTAATGGAGATACATCATCTGTCCCCCTAACATACTAGGCGGTATTCTAGACAATGAATATAGTCATCAACCATCACCCCTAAGAAGAACTTGAAAACAGCAACAGAGATCGGGTTTCTGAGACGAATTCCTTGGACTACCAGAGAACCTAACGTTGATCGCCTAAAAGAGCCTTAGAAACATGGAGCATCATATACATCAAATACAACACACTCTTTCTTACTAACCCTGACCTTAACTATACAGCAACTAACCCTAACACTAACCCTAACCCCTAACCCTAACCCTAACTATACATCATCTAACTCTAACACTAACCCTAACCTCTAACCCTAACCCTAACTATACATCTTCTAACCCTAACACTAACCCTAACCCCTAACCCTAACCCTAACTATACAGCAAACACAACACACTCTGTCTTAAGAGACATAGATACAAACTAGTGTTAGAAATGGAAAAAGTTAAAATTTAATTAAAATTTAAAACTAATAAATCGCAATTTTATTGCGTGCTTCACTTAATATACAGATATAGCGTAAGTATAGGTATAAGTTAGGTATAGGACGTATATCGATCTTAGATCTTGCGCAATAAAATTGCGATTTATTAGTTTTAAATTTTAATTAAATTTTAACTTTTTCCATTTCTAACACTGGTTTGTATCTATGTCTCTTAAGACAGAGTGTGTTGTGTTTGCTGTATAGTTAGGGTTAGGGTTAGGGGTTAGGGTTAGTGTTAGGGTTAGATGATGTATAGTTAGGGTTAGGGTTAGGGGTTAGAGTTAGTGTTAGGGTTAGATGATGTATAGTTAGGGTTAGGGTTAGGGGTTAGGGTTAGTGTTAGGGTTAGATGCTGTATAGTTAAGGTCAGGGTTAGTAAGAAAGAGTGTGTTTGTATTTGAAGTATATGATGCTCCATGTTTCTAAGGCTCTTTTAGGCGATCAACGTTAGGTTCTCTGGTAGTCCAAGGAATTCGTCTCAGAAACCCAATCTCTGTTGCTGTTTTCAAGTTCTTCTTAGGGGTGATGGTTGATGACTATATTCATTGTCTAGAATACCGCCTAGTATGTTAGGGGGACAGATGATGTATCTCCATTAGATTGGGAAACCTGCCTAGTCAGCAGAAAATCGGCTGTTCTGTAATCAAAGAGAGTGTTAATGTTATTTGTTATGAAACGTTGAAAGTCGGTTATAAGATCTGGTAGAGGGTATTCAAGGGCTCATTAAGACAGACGTGGTTTTAAGAAAGGTCGACTTCATAACAGACAGTGTTGGTTGCAGACTTGTTGTTATTGCAGCTGTGAAATGACAAAGTGTGAAAGAGGTGGACAAAGTAAGAAATATTATGTTAGTTAGACTTCGAGAACACCATTTGTATTGTTGAAAGATGGAACAATGGAAGGTTAGTGTAGAAGTCATTGTGGTATAGAAAGTTGAAGATGTCAGCCTTGGGTAATAGCTCCTTGCTGATGAATACTCAGATGATATTGAAACTATCCCAGGTGGAGCCACAGATTGCATTACCATAAATGTTGTTATGACTGTTTCATTAGAACTCATGTGCAACGAAGGTTTGGAGTTCTTAGTGGTGCGACATGGAAAAAGTTGTGAAGCTATCTATGAAAGACAGAGACACTTTGTGTTAGAAAAGAAAAAACCAAGAGTGTGAAGAGATGGGTGATTAGTATGTATAAATGCGTCTTTAGTGGATACTCTGGACTGAAAAGTTGAAACTTTCGATAATGTAAAAGAGGGAAAGTGTTGACGTTGATGCTTATGAATTGTGAAATGTCTGTTCAGATAACAGTTCAAGACACGTTTGACATAATTACAGAAGCAATATTTGTTCCTACTTTTTTTTTATAAGTTTACACGAGATATTTATAAGTTTGGTCGAGATGTTTCATGTTTTGGCCAACATTTTTCCCCATTTTGGTTAACATATATTCTTACTTCGGTCAACATATTTCATAGTTTAGCCCATATTATTTTTTTTCCCCTTTTGGTTAACAAATGTTCCTACTTTTCAGAAGTTTGGTGTAAATTGTTCTTTACTTGGTCAATATTTTTCTCATTAGGTTAATACATTTTCCTCTTTTTCATAAGTATGGTTGAGATATTTCTCCACTTGGCCAATATTTTTCCCATTTGGTTAACACATTTTCCAAATGTTTATAAGTTTCGACGACATATTTATAAGATTAGTTGAAACATATCTTTACTTGGACAATATTTTTCACATTTTGGTTAACAAAGTTTCCTACTTTTTATGAGTTTAGACGAGAAGTTTCTTTACTTGGTTAACAGTTTTCACCTTTGGCTAACAAATTTTCAAACATTTAAAAAAATTTGGCTGAGATATTTCTTTACGTGGCCAATATTTTTCACCTTTGGCTCACAAATTTTCATACATTTTAATAGTTTGGATGCGATATTTCTTTACTTGGCCAATATTTTTCACCTTTGGCTCACAAATTTTCATACATTTTAAAAGTTTGGATACGATATTTCTTTACTTGGCTGAAATTTTTCATCTTTGGCTAACAAATTTTCCTACTTGGTCCATGTATTTATAAGTTTGGTTGAGATATTTCTTGACTTTGCCAATATTTTTCACCTTTGCCTAACAAATTTTCATACATGTTATAAGTTTAAACGAGACATCTATAAGTTTGACCGATACTTTTTCCTACGTGGTTAACATGATTTCTTAGTTGGCCAATATTTCTATCTCATTAGGTTAACACATTTTCCTAATTTTTGTAAATTTGGTGTAAATTTTTCTTTACTTGATCAATATTGTTCTCATTAGGTTAACAAATTTTCCTAATTTTTGTTAATTTGGTGTAAATTTCTTTACTTGGTCAATATTTTTCTCATTAGGATAACAAATTTTCCTAATTTTTTATAAGTTTGGTTGCGATATTTCTTTACCTGGCCATCAACATGTAACACCCAATCACCACATGACACCCATATGTACCGTCAACACTAAAAAACAACATGTGAACGCATTTATAATACATAAAACTGTTTAATTTTACAATATTTCCAATAAATTTCCCAAAAAATGAACAACCATAATGTCAGTATACAAAATGGTTGGCTAAATAGTGGGATGTTATAACTAGTATGATCAAGCACAGTGATGCCTAATGTGGGTCATAAAAGGGTGGTTATTTATTAAACAAGTCGGAATTCTGGGATATGATAGAGATAAAAACATATAGCTGGAATCATCTCTGTGGTGTATTTGGTGTTTGGACGTTGTTGCATAGCGTAGGTAAGAACGGTCGTGTTCGTGTACTGTTTTGATAAAAGCGTCAAAGTTTTGTCTATTTTTGATTAGTTGTGGAAATACAGGCTTATAGTCTCAAATATACTAACTTGGAATTTGTGCCTTATTGTGGGTTTCTTCTCCTTTTTGACCCAGGAAGGTTGCTTTGTAGTGTCTATTCGTCTGAATCGAAGTTTCCAAGTTCGATAAAGTCTATTTCTAACCAAGAATTAATATTGTCAATCTTTCCCTGGGCGAATAGTTTCATCTTCGTGTGATACATATGTATCTTAACCAGGGGTGTTGAAAACAGGTCTTCCACATGTACCCCGTTCAGGTCTTGTCTGGCTTCAATGCGCTGGTGCTTGTAATAACTAAACATACGGGTTCGAAACGACTGATAGTGAATTGTACTGTCGAATGTTATAGTAACACATTGACCTGAGTTAGTCCATTTAACGAGTAAACCAGTCGGGTGTGCATCTCTGTTGATATTGTTTCTGACCACTCTTTCTTTGTTCAGTGTATAATGTTTAGTGACAACCGGTCTTATGGCAGCCAGATGAAGTTCTGTTGGTTGCGTAGACATGTATTTTCTTGTGGAATTGACACCAGTGTCACCGAACTTATAAAGATTGCTTAGTCTGTGTTCTTCACGAATAATAACAAGGTCTTGAGCAGATTGTTGACGTCACACTAGGATCATACAAATGGTTGTTAGGGCGACAGACAATTGTGTTTGGTCAAATACTGTGGTAGCTTGTGCAATGCTATTCACTCCTTTCGCACTAGGACACAGCGATTTACCACTAGTGACATCCGTGGTGGCCTGGGGTGTTTGCACCAGTGATGTTCCTTCGATGGATATACCACTCTGTAGCCACCCCTATGGGATACAACCTGCGAAGAAATAACAACACCTATGTATATTTATATAAAAAGACTCCTCACATCCACCCTAAGCTTCTTCATATTGAGACTTATTCAGTTATTGACGACCTATCTGTAATTATATTGCCTCTCTTTATTTATAGGTAGCTGCTTACTACCCATCGACGAGTGTGGATTTACTGAAATATAAGGCTGTCTGTGGTGGTTAACACTCTCTGTTGGTTGGAGATGGTTCCGAGTTTTCGTGTTGGCGATTATAGTTGAAGGGGCACTCCGCGATACTACTGTGGCTTAGCGTGATTATTTCATCTTTGGTGAAGTGTTGTTGTAGTACAGCCTGCAGACTACATGACGCTAGATCCTCACAGGTGCTCCTAGAGCCGTGAGCCAGGTGTATCTCCACACACTAACCCTCTTCTGTCATCGTTTGCATAGGAGGCACGCTAAACAGATCCACGCCAGAATGAAGACACTCACATTAGTTGGGGTGACTCAGAGCTATCATACAAATATATCAGAATACTACTTCTTATGAGACCGAGGAGGTAAAATTGTTAGGTTTATACATTTACTATGCTCACTAGGTGGTGTTGGTCGGCGCTTTCTTATAATACCACTACATGCTTGGGTAACATGATCGACAGCGCCTTGCAGTAAGTCCTAAGGGCTGTCCAGTAGTCCCTATATGTTTGTTGGATGTCCGCTTCCTCTGCTACCATTTGATCAGTAGTGTGTCTACGTTTTTTATTGGTATATGCGTTCGAGGGTGTCCCCATTTTGCGTGATGAATGTGATGGTAGACTGGGTTCAGGGTTTGAAGGTTTAGTGTCCATAGTTGTTGCTGAAGTGTGAGTCTGGTGGTATGTTCGTCTGTGTCGTTTTAGGTTGTCTTTTCTGTTGAATAGCTTGCCACATAGGTGGCATGCGTGAGTTTCAGTGCTGTGAACTGTGTGAATGTGCCGAAGCAGACTGCATTTTTCTGTGAAACTTTTCCCACATGTGACACATAAGTGGATTTCTTTTTGCTGAGTCGACATAATTCTGGTTGACAATACCGTAAAAGTTAAGGTTTGTAGGTTGATAGTAGTAATTCGGTACAAGGTCTTTATATTGTCAGCCCTCCTTTTGAATTTTTATAGTAGATTGAATTCAAGAATATGGGTTCTTTCAACACGTTGACAACGTATACCTGGAAAAACAACAAGAACAAGAAAACTTTTAGTGACCAGCAATACTTTTTTAATTGTGAAGGTATTTTATGATCTATGAATGATACCATAATGAGTCTCCATGAGCACAGTGACGTATATAAAGTTAATATTTGTGGCAATATGAAGTGAAGACATATTTGATCTAACGTGAAAAAAAAGACACAAAGTCAGTATAGTTTGACACATTGGTTGGTCTAGAAAATATATTTGAAGGTGAAGAACTCACACTGCCGGCTCATGTTTGTTAACAGTGAATATGAAACTCCACATGATATGGCTGAGTGAAGTTAACCGGTAGAGGGTAAATAGAACCAACTTGAGTATAACAGCAAAACATCACCTTAGTACAGGATGATCACAACGGTCGTGTCCATATGAAAGAGAGAGGTTACTTTTGTTATCTTCATCTCACTAGAGTAGCCCACGTTCTATTACCCTTTGGTTATATCTACCATCGTTACACGTATTCACATGTACACACGCACACATAGACATAACCACACACTTACACACACATACATACATACCTATATACATACAGACATACACGTGCACACACAAGCGCAGTGTTTACCAACGAGACATCATACTCACCGACTGCAAAGGTTGTTCTGTCAGTTTCCCTTGAGGTATCAGGATCAGAGAGCTGGCAGAGAGTGCTTCGCACAGCGTCCATTCCTTAGCATTTATACCCCGTTTTTGTCAATATGGCCTAGACCACGTGACCTGGTAGATTAGTCTGCACACAGCTGTGTCTGCAATAATGGTTATGTCTTTAAGCCACTAGTCGCCATTATGAGAAGAATTGAGGCTAGTGATATTGGTTTTCCGACCACCTTATATTACAGGAGATATACCTTGGGCTTAGACGACATATGTTATAATACCCTCCCTGAAAATATTATTTAGTATTATTACTTTCCCAATCCTTATCTATCGACGGAGATAATTCCCCCAGGATTAGTCATATATACAGATGAATATTACTGGTTTTGTCACATATGGCGTCGTGTATGGGTATCTTATGTTCTCCAACTTGTTATGTTAAGTTAAGCTGTGAAGTCGGATGCTTGTTTTTCCCTCGGACTTGTGGACATAGCTTGACATGGATGGAAAATGCGGCCCGAATCCTAACTCGTATGACCAGCTAGACACCCCACACACTGACGTACTATTACCCTTACCAGTGGCACAGCACCGAGATTCGAACCTGTCATCTCTTCTGGGGTACCACCTAAGCTTATCCAACACACCACCTCTCCTTTGCTACACACAGCCTATTACTACCACCAGCTATCGCCATCACAAGCTGTGTAATTTATATGATGATAATGTATAAGACACTACGAACTACTATAGCTCATACATCCGAATTATTTACATTTTTACTTATTACAATTTTCATATGACACCCGGCGCGGCTCCAGGGTTCGAACGCGCGCCCTAGCGACCACCCGGTCGTGGTCGCCCCCGCGTTCGTCGCCCGCGCTAGCCCCGACCACCCCGCCCGGTTTATATAATGCATTATTAATAACCCACCTAGTTCATTACTACGACGATAAGCCCCTGGATTAGTTGTCAGGAGAATCAGTATTGATTTTTGTTGTTGTCCCACATTGTGCATGTACATTTGTGTGTTTTTGTAAGTTTTGACATTTTAAAGAAAGGGTCCGTTGTTAGCATTAGTAGATACCCCGCTACTCGTTACACCGATGATCGGACTTGTGATCACTCGGGCGCTGACCGGTCATGTGACCACTACATAGGGGACATGCACCACCTTCTTTGCGCTTACTATTTACACCGACTCCTTCCGCTCCACCCTGACCGAAGACTACACCCATAGGAAGAACCCGCTCCTCCCAATCCTTAGTACATTTTTTTTTAAATTTTACCCGCCAAAAACAACGAGCTTAACAAGCCAAAGACACAACTAAGAGGGGTCCCTTCACCACCCTCCACAGGCTCCATAGACTCCACATCATCCCAGCACCATCAGACACCACCCAGCTCCACGTGGAGTACTCCACAAGCTCCACATGGAGCGCTCCACAAGCTCCACGTGGAGGCTCCACAATTTTGGGGCTAATAAGCAACATATATAACTACTGCTATCCCCTCAACATGAAAGGAAAGAGCGATGAATTTAAATATTCGATTATGTCATACACGCAGATTTTATTTCACACGTGTCCAGTCCGCAAGGGAACTTGAAGTCAAGGTCTATGTTTCCACTTCATCATGTAGCGGGCTTGAATACACGTAACATTCAACATGCATCAATTTCTGTTTTAGTGATACTTATTTAAACACAAGTATTTATTACTTGTTATTTGATGTACACTTTCAGCAGTTCCATGGCTGCAGCATACCATGGCCAGACTGCGATAATTGCAAATTAAAAGAGGGGTGGCCAAACAAGAACACTACGCAGGAAGCCAAAGAAGATTGATAAACCAACACAGAACTGGTGTCGTGAGCTGTGGGATTTGCTGAAGAGGGAATCCGAGCACTTATGGACTGAATAGTTCGATGTGCAATGAGGATGATCTGTCGACTAACTAACTAACTTCAGCAGTTCAATTCGTTTGTGTGATTTTTGTGTCACATGTGCCATTTTCTGTCATTATTTTAACAAGGTGGCACGGAGGAATATCAGCAGTAGAGTTGACCCAGAAAACCAAAGACCGAGATCTGTGGAGAGCCATGAACGCCTACGCCAGCTGGCAGGGCACTTGATGATGATGATGGGAGCAATCTGGTACATGTTCCAAATTTACATACATTTCAATCGTTAAGCTTTCTTACCTTTCAGAGGAAATAGATTCATTTACATGTTGATTTATAAACCTTATCGTTCGTTTTAATATTTAACAAATCCGCAAACTGTCTGTCAAACGAAGATAACTTGTACAGCCAAGCTCTCGCACAAACTATTTAAAGGCCATTACAGCCTTCTTCTTCTTCTTCTTCTTCTTCTTCTTCTTCTTCTTCTTCTTCTTCTTCTTCTTCTTCTTCTTCTTCTTCTTCTTCTTCTTCTTCTTCTTCTTCTTCTTCTTCTTCTTCTTCTTCTTCTTCTTCTTCTTCAGCTTTCCGAGCCATTGAGGTTCTTTGCTGCAGATACAATCCGTCTCCATTCGTCTCTCTGGTTGACCTTCTCTTGCCAGTCATTGATTCCAAGTGCTTGATGGTCTGTATATATATATATATATATATATATATATATATATATATATATATATATATATATATATATATATATATATATATATATATATTATCTCTCCACCGTCTTCTTGGTCTACCTCGGGGTCTACGGTCATTTATTTCCTGAGTGTAAGCGAGTTTTGTTTCCCTATTGTCTTCCATTCTTTCTATATGCCCCAGCCATTGTAGTCGATTAGCCTTCATGATACCAGTGATTAGCGGGGACATAAACAGATCATAAATGTCATTGTTATTTCTTCTTTTCCACTCTCCACTTTGTGTATCCCTAATGGGTCCAAAGATTCGTCTTAAAACTTTGTTCTCAAAGGTTTGTAACAAGGCTTCGTCTCCTTTCGTTGTACTCCAGGTTTCAGAGCCATACAGCACAACTGGTCTGATCAGTGTTTTGTATATTGTGATTTTGGTGTTACGAGATAGCGCATTTGATTTTAGTCGATGTTGTAGTGCATAGTATATCTTATTTCCAGAATTGATTCTAGTTTGTATTTCTTCCCTTATGATGTTGGAGCAGTTGAAGATTGGAGGGGAGGGGAAAGTTGTTATCCGTAAAATAAATGGGCATAATATTTATTTAATTGTTAAGAAGGGACATGACTCTTCGGAGTTTGTTTCGGATGATTTGATTGAAAATTTTGCTGTTGAATAACTCATACTGGAATCTGACACTTGAATGCTATCATGATGGTTCTAATATGAAGATATAAGTTGGTGATATATTTTGTTTCTTTATTACGTATAATTTAGATTAGGTATAATGCAATGTAACAACAGTATAGAAAACCTGCACGACCTTGAGGGATATTTGCCATCTGATCGACTCCTGTATTATTCTGGTTTCTCTTCACAACGTTACATACAATCTGTTACCTTGTTGCAGAGGTAACAGATCTTTGCAATGACGATAAGCGTCAACCCATTCTTGAGCGTAATCTTACGTCTTTGGTTCTCTTGGATATTTCCCCGGAATTATTACCTGAAGAAAAAACGTTCTATTCTCCCTCTGTACATTTTCCGAATTACTTTTTCACATCGTTTAAAGGCCTGTATGATTCACTGAATGGACTAACATTATTTTCGCAGTGTGAAATTGTGTATTATTTCCGGATTTAGTGGTGATATTCGTTGTTTTTTTTTGATTTTCTGGACTATTTCCCCGGAATTATTACCTGAAACAACACATTTTTCAATATGTATTCGAATATCACTGATGTCGGGATCTCGATAAATGACTACGATGTCCAGCTACTCCACCAGTCCGGAACGATAGTGTGTTCCATAACTGGTCCCGGGGCGGCTGCTAAAGCAACACCCGCACTTATTATGAGTGCCCTAACTGGTCCAGGAGGTGTACCCTTTGGGGGAGTCGTGGACCTGCATAGGTTCGAAATTCCCACTAGGTGGTACTTTCACCTGTCAGCAGAGGCTCAGAAAGCCGTGTATGACAAGATACACGGAAAAAAACTTTCGCTACCAAGTCTAGGGATAGACATATCACTACAACATCTAGACAAAGAAAGGGACAGGCTGACCATCCACTGGCTACCTGTCACGATTGCTCCTCAAGGAGTTAAAAAACTGGTGCACAGTATTACAGGAGACGACAAGGCTGAGGTCTTTAGGATAAAGAATGGGGCTGGCAAGTGGGGAGCGCTCTGCAACCCAACAAAGGAAGTTCCCCATTACATACGGATCTACACTCCCGGTATAACGAACAATAACCACAGAGTGTTGATCACGATGCCGGGGAGAAAGACCGATTGTCCAGCTTGCGGCCAAAACAACCACTGGGCAAATAAATGCCCTAGTCGACGACATTCGACGACACCAATAGCAGCAACAATAAGGGTTCAAAGCCAAGAAGATTTCCCACCGCTCGAAAGAGAAACTCTCCACAGGGAGAGATTGAACTGACACAAACCTTCAACAGTCAAATCAACACACAAGAAAATAACACACAAGAAATTAATACACAAGACATAAATCCAAGGAATGAAGACTCTGACGGTTTTCAAGTCGTCAGCAAACCAAAGAAGAGAACATGGGCTAACAGAAGACCGCAGTCAAAACACAGCGACGACACAGAAACAGACGATTTATCACTGCCAAAGAAAGAAAAAGTCAAAAACACTATAGGCAAGACAAAGGAAACTGAACAAGAACAACAAGAGGAGACACAAGTACAAGACGAAGACGACACATACAGCATACCAGACACTCTCTTTCGTAGACACAGACACAAGTGATAAGAACGAGGAACAAGACGATCCTCCCACACAAACCTTTGACGCTACAGACCTGCTCGCCTAAATGTACTCAACAAGGATAATAATTTTGCGTGTGATTCTATACACTTATTATATCTCATTCATTTGATTTTACTTAAATTATAATGACTAGTGATTTAGTTATTATTACTTTAAACATTTGTGGTATACGTACAAAATTACAACATATTATCACACTAATAAACAAACACAAACCAGATTTTCTACTACTACAAGAAACAAATATATGTTCAAAAACATTCGCACAACATATCACCACACAGCTAGGCCTCAGACATTCATGCTTTAGTTTAGGCACACACAAAATTGGGTCAGGAACAGCTATTCTGCAGACATCAGACAGGTGGGACATAATTAAAACACACACGGATAACCATGGACGAATCTCCATAATACAGGTAGAAAACACTATACAAGCATACACCATAGTGAACATACATGCACCACCAAATTACAATCACCAACCAAACTTTTACCAAGAATTAGACACCTTACTTATACAAACATACAGAGGGCAAAATATTATCCTTGCAGGGGATTTCAATTTTGTACTCTCAGATTTGGATATCGTAGGGGCAGGCAAAGCAGGAATCAAGACACAATTAAGGAGAAATGACAGAAGTGGAATACATCAACTGGATATACTAAAGAATACCCTAGACACACACAATCTAATAGACGCTTTCCGATACAGACACCCTAATAACATTGCAACAACACACAAAAATAGGGCTTACAATAGATCAGCCAGATTAGATAGAGTATACTCACCTTCAACACACCAAATAATACACACACAAAACATCTACAAGAGACATTACAATACACAGATCACAAAGCAGTACTAACACATATCACTACAGACACTACAAACACAAGGCCATCAAAAAGAACATCACATTGGAAGTTCAATAACTCCTTACTCCAACATACAGGTTATTTACAACATGTGACACAACTTATTCTAACATACACTAATAGTACACCCACGGACAACATAACACAAATTTGGGATTTACTAAAGAATACAATACGGTGTAGAACACAACAGTTAGCATCCATCATACATAAAGACAGACTACAACAAGAACATATCATACAGACAGCAATACAACTCACAAAACAGACTGACAGGAATGCACCACACCTAAACACACTAGAATCACAATTAGAACAACACCAGCAACACACACTCCGCGGTGCACTCCTTCGAACTAAACTTACTAACATATCAGAAGAAAGTCCCAATAGACAGCACCTTGCATTAGAGCAAAACATTCAACGCAACAGACAAATAGGAGCAATAACAGACATGCAAGGAAACACACAAACAGAGACAGTACATATACTAGAAACATTCCAACAGTACTACACTGACCTATATACAGCAGAACCCGCCAACACACAAACACAAAATAGGTTCCTAAAATACACAAAAAAAATTGTCAGACACAGATAAAGACACACTAGACACAGAGCTTACATTAGCAGACATAACACATGCACTCAATCAAATGCAAAAAGACAAAACACCAGGACCAGATGGACTCACAGTAGAATTCTACCAACACTTCTTTCCTATCCTAGGCAATTTCCTTCTAAAAGTCTACCAAGAAGCTTTTCATAAACAAGAACTCCCAAACACTTGCAACATGTCATATATAACACTCATACCTAAAGACAACACAGACAAAACACAGCTGAAAAACTATAGACCCATCTCCTTATTAAACACAGACTACAAAATTCTAGCAAAATCACTTGCAAACAAAATTAAAAACTTCATGCCATCACTCATCCACCCAGACCAACAGTGCAGTATTCAACACAGAAATATACACCAACATACACACTTCATTAGGGATTTCATTACATACACCCACCAGAAAGACTGTCAATCCTCTCTCTTATCTTTAGACCAGGAGAAGGCCTTTGACAGAATCTCACACTCATACTTACACAAAACACTAGCACACTGCAACATAGGACAGTACTATAGACAGTGGATAGAAATATTGTATAAAAATCCTGAAAGTAAGGTACTGGTGAATCATTCACTCACTGGCAGTTTCAAAATCAATAGATCTGTCAGACAAGGGTGTCCACTATCACCAGTCCTATATGTACTCACACTAGAACCACTCTTAGAAGCAATTAGACAGGACACTAACATTAAAGGTACATTTATACAAGGGTCTGGAGAGCGGAAATTAATTGCTTATGCAGATGACACCGTTTTCTTCCCTACAACCAACACTTCCATAACGAACATACTTCACACCTTCAGACAGTTTGGTGAAGGAAGTGGGGCCAAAATAAACATACAGAAGTCTAAAATAATGGGTCTGGGGAAGTGGAAGAATAAAGCAGATTTCCCCCCGGATCTAACAGTCACAGATAACATGAAGATTTATGGGATCACTTTTCCATCCAATCCCAGAAAAACACACACAGGAACATGGCAATCACTGACAAAACAAATTATAGACATACTACATAGGTTCAAATACAAGACATCAACAATTTTTATACGAAGCACTATTGTTAACACCTTCATCTTTCCTAAAATACTATATTTAGCCACAGTGTTAGACCCACCAAAACAAACAATCACAGACATAAACAAACACATCAGGAAATTCATCTTTAAAAACACAATCCACAGTATTAAGCACAAGACTTTAATACAAGAGAAGACTAGAGGGGGAATTTCACTACAGGACCTTAACACAAAAATACAAGCATTAAGAATCAACCACATAGGACGCATCATCAATCATCCAGATCAACACTCGCTAGCATTATACTATATTGCAATTAGATTACACAGAATTAAGAAAATAGACAAAACAACACCGCACTATTACGGCACACTACCGCACTTCTACAGAACATGTATGCAAGCAATTCAAGGTAATGAACACTTAATACAACAGACAACCAAGCAGATATACACATATTTAGTACAACAACAAGCCCCACCACTACACCTGAGAATCAAAAGAGGATACAAATATCACATGAAAGACTACAGTTGCACCTTCACTAACTTACACAACAAACATATCACATCAAAATCCAAAGAAATAACATACAGGCTAATTTATAATATGACCCCGACAACTGAGAGAGCCGCACAAACATTCAAGCAAATAGCCCCATGCAAATTATGTAGACAAAATATTCAGGAAACAGAGGATCATCTCTTCTATGAATGCCCAGCAATCACAGCCACTAAGATTGCACTGCAATAATTAATAGAAACACACACAAACAAGAAAACTGACGCTTATAAGGCCATCTTTTTAAATACAATACCCACAGCCACAAAAGACAAACACACTAAACTTCTTGTTGCACTGGCGGAGTATAGAAACGTAATATGGTCGAGTAGAAACTCGGCCACACACAATCACCAAACAATACAACCACACACACTAGCAAAGATTTTTCAACAAAAAATCGCCCAGCTATTCGCAGATTAATAAACAAGAGCCACCCCATCAAATTTCACACTACATAACATACATGTTCAAACACACTCTCACAGTATATTTCTATACTCCGCATGTGTACCACTAAGCCCAATCATTGAGGAACAAAGCGCCAAATAACTGAATAAATGTCCTTTCTTTGTTACTGAGTCCTGGAGCCCAACCTAGACAGAACAATGGGACGGTGGCCTTTGTGAGTCAGTGGTCTTGTCGACCGAAGTTTGACCTCGGTCTGAACAGCTCTCTCTCTCTCTCTCTCTCTCTCTCTCTCTCTCTCTCTCTCTCTCTCTCTCTCTCTCTCTCTCTCTCTCTCTCTCTCTCTCTTCTCCCCCCCCCCCACCCCAAACATGAATGACTATACGCTGTATTCGCAATGTAAAAGCCTGTTTTTGTACATAATAAATGGGATATTTATGTATACGCTGAATTCGCAATGGACAACTTAACAAATTCCAATCTGTTTACGCGCGCTCTCTCTTTATCCCTCCCCCTCCTCTCCCCCTCCCCAGCTCCCTCTCTCTCCCTCCCTCCGTGTTGACCGCGTTCCTGGTCTCAACCCACCCCACCACAAGCAAATCCTGGGCACTTGCGATTAAGTCGAGGGCTGTCATTCAGCAATAATATTGAATCCACTTACAGGAAGTAAGCTTGCATGAGACTGCCTGCAGTGTAAAACGTGGGGCGGCTTTTGCCGTTTCGACCTTGACACCAACATTTCCTTTAATGTATATATCTTCGGTGTGGAAGAGAACGCGTGATGTGTGTTGAAGGTTTATAAGCGTGTGAGAAAGATGGGTTTAGAATGAACGAGCGGAAGGAATCATCACCACACCATAGTCGTTGTTGTCTCCGTCATTATCATCACCATTATCATCACCATTACCATCACCATTATCATCATCATTATCATCACCATTATCATCACTATTACCATCAATCACGTTAGAATGGGATGACTGAAATCGTACGTCATTATCATAACTGTATATGTATGTTTTTGTTTCATTAACGCATATGACATAACACTAACAAACGGCAACGCTCTGTAATATACACAAACAAAGAAACACGCATTGCACCTTGTAAATATACATTGCTTTGTATAAAATAAACGTATTAAAAAAAAATAAAAAAAATACGCGAATATCCAACTTATATAGATAGTTTTGGCTAAGATCAAGTGTATTTGCTGGCCTCCAGTAGTGCGCTTGGTCTGGTCGGAGGCCGGGATGATCATTCTTGATCCCTTGGCTAAGATCAGACGCATTTGCTGCCCCCCGCAGTAGTGCGCCTGGTCTGGTCAGGGGCCGGGTGATCCACACAAAAAAAAACAACCTCACATAAGCATCACTTTAAATGTGGGCCCGGTGGACCACTGTGGGCAAATAGCTCACAGTGGGACTAAGGGTCCACGCCAAAAACAGGGGGAAGCGGGGAACCAGCTTGTCTGGGATGACCGCCAAACCCCCCCCCCCCCCCCCCCAAAAAAAAAAAACGCGAATATCCAAAGAATTTAACAGTTATCGACTCAATCATTTCGCACAAGAGTTATCAGCTCGATACTGCGCCTGTTCAATAAATCAATCAATCAAATCTTTAAAAAAAATAAAAAAAGGGAAGTTTTTTCTTTCTCTTCGTTGCCCCCTTTCCACATGTTAATATGTTCAATGAATAAAATATGCATATGTCACATACACGCCCACATGCAACGCTCGGTAAATACACGCACACAAATACTGAACCCACAGGACGCATGTAACAACACTAACAATATAAATGCATTTGTACTGCTATTACGAGGCTCTCTTATTGAGATTGGTAGGTAATTCTGTATTACTATATGATTATTATGGTTTGATTGCTATTAAATTTAATTCAAGATCACTATTATTATTAGTATCCTCCCTCATCTCCGCCTTCTCCCCGCTTATTACTGTTGCTGTTGATGCTGATGCCGCCCTCACTGGTTGGTTCCAAAATGTTTACTGCCTTTATCAACATTACCGAAGAGGTGGTTATGGTATCGGCGGTTTTGGAGCCGGCTGCTGGTGAGGGTGGAGACAGGGGAAACAAACATGGTAAAATAACATACATTTTGGGTTACCCCACTTTCATATGTAATTATGCCAAATGAATTATTGTTGTAATATCACACATATGTCACCTACACGCCCACATGCAACGCTCTGTAAATACACGCACACAAATATTGAACACACAGGATGCATGTAACAATACGAACAATACAAATGCAATTGCACTATTATTATCATGCCTCCTTGCGGCGATAGTTACCCTTGTCATTACCTTTCTATTATTAAGGGTTATTGCTATCAATTTTATTGTTGTTAATTTTTATGGATGTTTACTATTACTATTATGCTCCCTCATTTCCCCCTCCTCCCCGCTTGTTTACTGTTGGTTGTTTTGACGCTGCTACCGGCCTCGCTGGTTGGTTCTATCAATTGGCTGCCACTGCCATCATTACCGAAAAGGTGGCGATGGTATTGGTGAGTTTGGAACCGGCTGGAGAGGGTGGTGACAGGGGAAACAATCAGGGAAATAAATAAATTTTGCGTTACCCCCCTTTGACATGTAAATATGCAAATGATTTAATTGTTGAAATATTACACACATGTCACCTACACGCCCAGATGCAACGCTCCGTAAATACACGCACACAAATACTGAACACACAGTACGCATGTAACAACACGAACAATACAAATGCAACAACTACCTTTTCTGCATTGTAAACTAGTATACCCCTTGACAACCCTCCCCCCTTTTCCCTTTCGATACTGTTTGGTTTTGATGCTGCTGCTGCCTTCACCGGTTGGTTCTAATAAGTTTACTGCCATTTTCCTCATTACCAAGTGGTGATGATGGTATTGGTGGGGTTGGGGCTGACGGGTGAAAGAGTGGCAGAGGGGAAAAAAATGGTATACTATCGTCTTGTTGTTGTTTGTACTCGTTTTACGTTACCCCCCATGTCAAATGTAAAAATGTTGATATAAATGTTGTAAACATTTGCGCATATGTCACCTACACTTCCATATGCAACGCTCTGTAACAACACGAACAATACAAATGCAAATGTTTCATAATATTCAATAAAGGTTTAAAAAAAAAATACGCGAATCTCCATAATACATATTATCACACTAATAAACAAACACAAACCAGATTTTCTACTACTACAAGAAACAAATATATGTTCAAAAACATTCGCACAACATATCACCACACAGCTAGGCCTCAGACATTCATGCTTTAGTTTAGGCACACACAAAATTGGGTCAGGAACAGCTATTCTGCAGACATCAGACAGGTGGGACATAATTAAAACACACACGGATAACCATGGACGAATCTCCATAATACAGGTAGAAAACACTATACAAGCATACACGATAGTGAACATACATGCACCACCAAATTACAATCACCAACCAAACTTTTACCAAGAATTAGACACCTTACTTATACAAACATACAGAGGGCAAAATATTATCCTTGCAGGGGATTTCAATTTTGTACTCTCAGATTTGGATATCGTAGGGGGAGGCAAAGCAGGAATCAAGACACAATTAAGGAGAAATGACAGAAATGGAATACATCAACTGGATATACTAAAAAATACCCTAGACACACACAATCTAATAGACGCTTTCCGATACAGACACCCTAATAACATTGCAACAACACACAAAAATAGGGCTTACAATAGATCAGCCAGATTAGATAGAGTATACTCACCTTCAACACACCAAATAATACACACAAAACATCTACAAGAGACATTACAATACACAGATCACAAAGCAGTACTAACACATATCACTACAGACACTACAAACACAAGGCCATCAAAAAGAACATCACATTGGAAGTTCAATAACTCCTTACTCCAACATACAGGTTATTTACAACATGTGACACAACTTATTCTAACATACACTAATAGTACACCCACGGACAACATAACACAAATTTGGGATTTACTAAAGAATACAATACGGTGTAGAACACAACAGTTAGCATCCATCATACATAAAGACAGACTACAACAAGAACATATCATACAGACAGCAATACAACTCACAAAACAGACTGACAGGAATGCACCACACCTAAACACACTAGAATCACAATTAGAACAACACCAGCAACACACACTCCGCGGTGCACTCCTTCGAACTAAACTTACTAACATATCAGAAGAAAGTCCCAATAGACAGCACCTTGCATTAGAGCAAAACATTCAACGCAACAGACAAATAGGAGCAATAACAGACATGCAAGGAAACACACAAACAGAGACAGTACATATACTAGAAACATTCCAACAGTACTACACTGACCTATATACAGCAGAACCCGCCAACACACAAACACAAAATAGATTCCTAAAATACACAAAAAAATTGTCAGACACAGATAAAGACACACTAGACACAGAGCTTACATTAGCCGACATAACACATGCACTCAATCAAATGCAAAAAGACAAAACACCAGGACCAGATGGACTCACAGTAGAATTCTACCAACACTTCTTTCCTATCCTAGGCAATTTCCTTCTAAAAGTCTACCAAGAAGCTTTTCATAAACAAGAACTCCCAAACACTTGCAACATGTCATATATAACACTCATACCTAAAGACAACACAGACAAAACACAGCTGAAAAACTATAGACCCATCTCCTTATTAAACACAGACTACAAAATTCTAGCAAAATCACTTGCAAACAAAATTAAAAACTTCATGCCATCACTCATTCCACCCAGACCAACAGTGCAGTATTCAACACAGAAACATACACCAACATACACACTTCATTAGGGATTTCATTACATACACCCACCAGAAAGACTGTCAATCCTCTCTCTTATCTTTAGACCAGGAGAAGGCCTTTGACAGAATCTCACACTCATACTTACACAAAACACTAGCACACTGCAACATAGGACAGTACTATAGACAGTGGATAGAAATATTGTATAAAAATCCTGAAAGTAAGGTACTGGTGAATCATTCACTCACTGGCAGTTTCAGAATCAATAGATCTGTCAGACAAGGGTGTCCACTATCACCAGTCCTATATGTACTCACACTAGAACCACTCTTAGAAGCAATTAGACAGGACACTAACATTAAAGGTACATTTATACAAGGGTCTGGAGAGCGGAAATTAATTGCTTATGCAGATGACACCGCTTTCTTCCCTACAACCAACACTTCCATAACGAACATACTTCACACCTTCAGACAGTTTGGTGAAGGAAGTGGGGCCAAAATAAACATACAGAAGTCTAAAATAATGGGTCTGGGGAAGTGGAAGAATAAAGCAGATTTCCCCCCGGATCTAACAGTCACAGATAACATGAAGATTTATGGGATCACTTTTCCATCCAATCCCAGAAAAACACACACAGGAACATGGCAATCACTGACAAAACAAATTATAGACATACTACATAGGTTCAAATACAAGACATCAACAATTTTTATACGAAGCACTATTGTAAACACCTTCATCTTTCCTAAAATACTATATTTAGCCACAGTGTTAGACCCACCAAAACAAACAATCACAGACATAAACAAACACATCAGAAAATTCATCTTTAAAAACACAATCCACAGTATAAAGCACAAGACTTTAATACAAGAGAAGACTAGAGGGGGAATTTCACTACAGGACCTTAACACAAAAATACAAGCATTAAGAATCAACCACATAGGACGCATCATCAATCATCCAGATCAACACTCGCTAGCATTATACTATATTGCAATTAGATTACACAGAATTAAGAAAATAGACAAAACAACACCGCACTATTACGGCACACTACCGCACTTCTACAGAACATGTATGCAAGCAATTCAAGGTAATGAACACTTAATACAACAGACAACCAAGCAGATATACAAATATTTAGTACAACAACAAGCCCCACCACTACACCTGAGAATCAAAAGAGGATACAAATATCACATGAAAGACTACAGTTGCACCTTCACTAACTTACACAACAAACATATCACATCAAAATCCAAAGAAATAACATACAGGCTAATTTATAATATGACCCCGACAACATGAGAGAGCCGCACAAACATCCAAGCAAATAGCCCCATGCAAATTATGTAGACAAAATATTCAGGAAACAGAGGACCATCTCTTCTATGAATGCCCAGCAATCACAGCCACTAAGATTGCACTGCAACAATTAATAGAAACACACACAAACAAGAAAACTGACGCTTATAAGGCCATTTTTTAAATACAATACCCACAGCCACAAAAGACAAACACACTAAACTTCTTGTTGCACTGGCGGAGTATAGAAACGTAATATGGTCGAGTAGAAACTCGGCCACCCACAATCACCAAACAATACAACCACACACACTAGCAAAGATTTTTCAACAAAAAATCGCCCAGCTATTCGCAGATTAATAAACAAGAGCCACCCCCATCAAGTTTCACACTACATAACATACATGTTCAAACACACACTCTCACAGTATATTTCTATACTCCGCATGTGTACCACTAAGCCCAATCATTGAGGAACAAAGCGCCAAATAACTGAATAAATGTCCCTTCTTTGTTACTGAGTCCTGGAGCCCAACCTAGACAGAACAATGGGACGGTGGCCTTTGTGAGTCAGTGGTCTTGTCGACCGAAGGTTGACCTCGGTCTGGAACAGCTCAGGTAAACTCTTTAGTGAACCTAATAAATTCCATTCTCTTTACTCTCTCTCTCTCTCTCTCTCTCTCTCTCTCTCTCTCTCTCTCTCTCTCTCTCTCTCTCTCTCTCTCTCTCTCTCTCTTTCTCCCCCCCCCCCCACCCCAAACATGAATGACTATACGCTGTATTCGCAATGTAAAAGCCTGTTTTTGTACATAATAAATGGGATATTTATGTATACGCTGAATTCGCAAATGGACAACTTAACAAATTCCAATCTGTTTACGCGCTCTCTCTCTTTATCCCTCCCCCTCCTCTCCCCCTCCCCAGCTCCCTCTCTCTCCCTCCCTCCGTGTTGACCGCGTTCCTGGTCTCAACCCACCCCACCACAAGCAAATCCTGGGCACTTGCGATTAAGTCGAGGGCTGTCATTCAGCAATAATATTGAATTCACTTACAGGAAACTAAGCTTGCATGAGACTGCCTGCAGTGTAAAACGTGGGGCGGCTTTTGCCGTTTCGACCTTGACACCAACATTTCTTTAATGTATATATTGTCGGTGTGGAAGAGAACGCGTGATGTGTGTTGAAGGTTAATAAGCGTGTGAGAATGATGGGTTTAGAATGAACGAGGGGAAGGAATCATCACCACATCATAGTCGTTGTTGTCTCCGTCATTATCATCACCATTATCATCACCATTACCATCACCATTATCATCATCATTATCATCACCATTATCATCACTATTACCATCAATCACGTTAGAATGGGATGACTGAAAGCGTACGTCATTATCATAACTGTATATGCATGTTTTTGTTTCATTAACGCATATGACATAACACTAACAAACGGCAACGCTCTGTAACATACACAAACAAAGAAACACGCATTGCACCTTGTAAATATACATTGCTTTGTATGAAATAAACGTTTAAAAAAAAATAGTAAATAAAAAAAAATAAATACTCTTCACGACGTATCAATCTTTCGGGTACTTCAATTTTATACTGGAAACAAAGAAGAATCTCTTCGATCCTCATTTGCATCGGTCCGGCAATCATTTTCTGGTTTAGTGTTCGGTGGACTGCTAGACCGATCGATGGATGTTTTTTTAGATTTGGGCCCGTAGAGCTCTCACTGTCGTCGACAGTGAGGGCCCTACGGGCCCAAAAACTTAAAAACATCCATCGATCGGTCTAGCAGTCCACCGAACACTAAACCGGAAAATGATTGCCGGACCGATGCAAATGAGGATCGAAGGGATTCTTCTTTGTTTGCGGTGAATTAAAATTGAAGTACAATCTTTCGCCTTTTTTCTCTTCACAACGTATAAATCTGGTTATCAAGTACATCTTGATACTCCTACCCCTGTAACAGGACTATTTTATATTACAATTTTTGTGACAGATTCGACAGGAATAAACATTGTGGGTTTCTTTGTGCCGAAAACCTATAGGCCTTCTGTGTGAAATTCATTATACACGGAGTTACGTATTGGAAAGAAAGTTTGTTATTCAAGTGTGTTATTCTAAAGGATATTGATAGAAAATGACAAGTTCAGCTCTAACACTGACGTCAGATGTGCTCAACGGAAACCTGCTCCACAGCTCAGGTACAATTGTTGTGTCTCTCTCCGGCCCTGGAGCCGCCGCCAAGTCGACGCCAGCGTTCATAGCTAGCGCACTCGCTGGACTGGCTGGCGTGCCGCTAGGCGCAATAGCCAGTCTACACAGGTATGAGTCACCGACACGGTGGTTCGTGACTTTAACAGAAGACATTCATGTTAAACTGTACGATAGGCTACACCGGGTACAGTTACAAGTACCGAATTCGGACATCAATATTTGTCTGGAGCATGTAGACAAAGAAAGGCAAAAACTTACTTTGCATTGGATCCCAGCGGCAATGAAGATAGAGGGTGTTAAGGCAATCGCCGCACATGCCACTGGGGACCCGAATGTGGAGGTATTTCCACTAAAAAACTCTGGAGGTAAATGGGGAGCCTTATGTAACCCCGTCCAGGACATCCCCCATTACATAAATCTAAACATAACAGGAGTTACCAAAAACACTCACAAAATTCTGATAACATTGCCCAGCAGGAGAACTGCTTGTCATGTGTGTGATATGGACGACCACTGGTCCAACAAATGTCCAGCCAAACATACAAACAAGCCTGTTGTGGCACAAGAAGATGTAATAAATTTTCCACCTCTGAGAAGGCAAGGACCAGCACAACATCAACCAAACGAACAACACAGAAAACAATTTGAACAACAGCCCACACAACAAGAAAAGCAACACATGGATACGCCAACAGACAATCAAGAAAACTACATTCTGGAAACGCAAACAGAAGAACCCTTTACAACTGTTTACCACTCCAAAACCAGAAAAAGACAACTACGAGGATTAAGTCCAAACTCAACAAGCAGTACTAAGGAAGGAGAAGAAGAAGAAGAAACTCACCAACCAAATCAACGCCAAAAAAGAAGGAAAGACAAACCGAAAATACTGACGAAACCATCAGCAACGACACCTTTGATGACATAACTAAATCAGAATTGACATCTATGAACACTACTGACACTGACACTGAAACCGAAGAAGATGGCCTACTGTTTTAACATCTACAATCAGATCACGTCTGCACCAAGACAACAAGAAAAAATAACTATCTCAACTAGACAACCTCGTTCGTATCTGATTTTTTATTACTGTTAGTCAACAATATCATTTGCTTGTTTTGATTAATTTATGATGACTAATGATATTATTATTATTAGTCTGAACATTTCAGGTTTACGCACAAAACAAAAACACATCGTCACACTCATACACAAATACAAACTCGATTTCATTCTCCTACAAGAAACAAACACATGCGAATACACACGCGCAAAGCAAATCACTACACAATTAGGGCTCAGACACTCATGCTTCAGCCTGTCGACACATCGTACGGGTTCTGGAACTGCCATACTGCAGACTTCAGACAAATGGGAAATTACTGGCACACACAAGGACGACCAATGAGACATTACCATCATACACGTTAGAAACAACACACACACACATACGCTTTAGTCAACATACATGCCCCAGCAAATTACAGCTACCAACCACAATTCTTCGAACACTTAGAGAACCTATTAGCACAGACATTCAGAGGGAGGCATGTTGTTTTAGCAGGTGATTTTAATTGTTGTTTAGCTTCGGCTGACATAATAGGCGGGGAAGTGAAAACACAGTTAAGAAGAGCCAGCCGAGACGACATGAATCAACTTGATACATTGCAATACATAATTGACACACTTAACCTAGTAGACGCATTCAGGCACAAACACCTCAACAGTCACGATACAATGCACAGAAACCATGCACATAACAGATCATCTAGGTTAGATAAAATATATGTACCACCAACACACCACATAACACAAACTAAACACCTACAAGAAACTCTCCAGTATAAGATCACAAAGCAATACTAGCACACATCACTATAAATAACACACCCACACAGCCTTTCAAACGATCACCACACTGGAAATTTAACAACACATTACTCCAAAACACAGAATATCTATATCTATAAAAGGCGTTGTGTGTATGTCCGTCCGTTCTTTATGCGTTCGCGAACGGTCCATCCGATTGAGATGAAATTTTCTACACGCCTTCTTCTCATTCCAGTGCAACCAACTGTCATAGTTTTTTTAGTGTACAATACTAACATACTTACTAAAATTTAATATTTAAATTTACATGACTTAACATAAGAAAAATTAAATAAAGGGACATAACTTTTAGTAGCATTGCTATATCTTAGGTTAAGTCCCCTGGCTAATAAAATATATATATCTAATATATCTATATAAATAGATAAATAGATAGATAGATAGATATATAGATAGATACATAGATAGATACATAGATACATAGATAGATACATAGATAGATATATAGACAGACAGACAGACAGATCCCCGCCAGGAACTGGACGAAGCCGGGCCGGGTCAGACAGACAGACAGACAGACAGACAGACAGACAGTCGGGAACGGGAACTTATATGACTACTTATATGAATTAAATGAGATGCTCCCATCAGGTGCTGGGCAGCCGGGCCGGGCCGGGTCAGACAGTCAGACAGACAGACAGAAAGATAGATAGATAGATAGATAGATAGATAGATAGATAGATAGATAGATAGATCCCCGCCATGGGCTGGGCGAAGCCGGGCCGGGTCAGCTAGTATACAATATTTGACAGACCTGATACATACATACACTGATAGTATACCAACTGACAACATTAGACAATACTGGGACTTACTGAAAAACACAATACGGAGCAGGACACAACAACTAGCATCCATCATACACAAGCGTAGACTACAACAAGAATAGATAATACAAACAGCAATACATTTAACAAAGCAAACCGACAGAAACTCACCATACTTGCATGCGTTAGAAACGCAACTGGAACAACACCAACAGCACAGATACTTGGGTGCACTAATTAGAACAAAACTCAACACCATCACACAAGAGACACCCAGCAAATTATACATGGCAATAGAACAAAACATACAGCGTAGTAAACAGATAAACACAATAATAGACATGCAAGGAATCACACAAACAGAAACAACATTATAACAGAAGCATTCCAGCAATACTATAACACTTATTTACAGCAGAAACATTAAACCCACAAATACAAGATAGCTTCTTACAATATACAAAAAAGATATCAGACACAGACAAAGAGATATTGGACACACAATTGACATTAGAAAACACAACACATGCACTTAGTAAAATGAACAAAGACAAGACACCAGGACCAGACGGATTAACAGTAGAATTATATCATCAATTATTTCCTATCATAGGTAACCTTCATCTAAAAGTCTATCAAGAAGCCTTTGACAAACAAGAACTCCCTGATAGTTGCAACATATCTTATATAACACTTATACACAAAGCAAAGACAGATAAGACACAACTGAAAAATTACAGACCTATTTCACTTCTTAACACAGATTACAAAATTCTGGCCAAATCACTAGCACACAAAATCATACAATTCCTACCAAACTAGTACACCCAAACCAGCAGTGTAGTGTAAGCACAGGAATATACAAAACCACACACACCTAATTAGAGACATTATAACGTACACACACCAGAAAGACTGTCAACCCTCCCTCTTGTCTTTGGACCAAGAGAAGGCCTTTGACAGAATCGCACACTCCTATTTGCATAAAACCCTAGAACACTGCAATATAGGACAGTACTACAGAAAGTGGATAAATATTTTGTATAACAACCCTGAAAGCAAAGTCTTAGTGAACCATTCACTCACTGCTAGCTTCAGGCTGACAAGATCTGTAACACAAGGGTGCCCACTATGACCACTTCTGTATATACTGACACTAGAGCCATTATTAGAAAAGATCAGACAAGATACCAGCATTAAAGACACTTTCATACAGGGAATAGGAGAGCAAAAGGTCATTGCTTATGCAGACGATACTGCATTCTTCCCTACAAGCAACACATCCATAAGAAACATACTGCACACCTTCTCCCACTTTGGGAAAGGCAGTGGAGCCAAAATTAATATACAAAAATCACAAATTATGGGCCCGGGAAAGTGGAAACAAAAGTCTCATTTCCCTCCAGACCTAACACATACACACAATATGAAACTGTATGGGATCACATTTCCATGTAACCCCAGAACAATACACAGAGAAACATGGCTACAACTAACACACCAAATCACAGACATGCTACATAGGTATAAATACAAAACATCAACAATATTTGGTAGAAGCATAATAGTTAACACATACATCATACCAAAAATAATATACTTAGTGACAGTGTTAAACCCTCCAAAACAGACAATCACAGACATAAATAAACAGATAAGACATTTCATATTTAGTAAGACAATACACAGCATAGTGCATAAAACTCTCATTCAGGATAAGAAACAAGGAGGAATAGCACTTCAGGAGACACAAACAAAAATACAAGCACTTAGAATCAGCCACAAAGGTAATATTACTAGACACCCAGAACAACATAGATTAGCATTATATTATATAGCACACAAAATAAAACATCTCACAAAACTAAACAATGCAGCAGCACATTATCAGGACATACTACCATCTTTCTATCACACATGTATACAGGCACTACAAGGACATGAACATTTAATAAATGAAACAACACGAGAAATATACAAACAATTAGTTAGTAAACAAGCACCATCGCTTAAACTGAGAATCAAAAGAGGAAAAAAAAATTTCATGTCAGACTACACATCCACCTTTTCCAACTTACACAACAAACACATCACATCTAAGGCGAAAGAAGTAACTCACAGGCTGATTTTTAATAGAACTCCCATAATACCCAAATTAGCATTCAGATCCAGACAAATAGGAAAATGCCAATTATGCAGGAACAACACAAAAAAGTCAGAAGAACACATATTCTTCACATGTCAAACAGTCACAGATGCAGTGGAAACTTTACAACAAATAATACAAACACACACAGGCAAACACACAGACATTTACAAGGCAATCTTTCTTAACACTCTTCCTAAAACATCCGAAGACACACACACAAAACTACTTCAAACACTATCGGAATACAGAAAATTAGTTTAGACTTGCAGAATCAAGGCAAGGTTCAACTCCCTTTCATACAACAGAAACTTATTTTTACTAATGTTCAAATACAAACTAGCTACTATTTTTCCTGACTGAAATGTGTAAATTTCCTTAATTTAATTTACTCTTGCAATTAGAAAAAATGCCATTATTGTTAATTTAAAAAAAAAAAAAAATTAATAATATCAAAAACATATAAGATGTTTTACACCCGATCGTCTTGACAGACGATATTTGGTTTCTGCTGCAGGGCACAAAATCTACAACCCCTGCTGTGCAAATTTTTTAGAACGTGTGTGCGTCTCGCGAGCCCTGTGTGTGGCTTATTTTATTAATATTTTGCTAATTGGGAGCACTTCTCACTAGGTGGTAGCAAGCATTGGAGAGCGCAGATTGTACACGCCGCAATTCTTCCCCAGCGTGCTTTGAATCACAAATCCACCCCACCCCCCAAACAACTTTAAAGAGAGATATATAGCTCCTCTGGCCTAGGCACACAAAGGCTTGGTGAAAACTGGCTGCGTGTCCGCTGCAAGACCGTCTTGTGGCTGGTGGTCACTAGGCAATTTTTGCGTTCAGCGGTTAGCCCTTTGCCTAAATTCAACACGATTCCCCAGCACAAATATAAACATTGTTGTAGAATACAAAAGACTAACATGTATGGTATTTATATATGGGTAGCCATGTATGGGTGAATTCGTGTAGGTATTTATGTAAAAATATAATTATGGCTTTGTGTTGATTTACAGGTATTTATATGAATATATGCATATGGAACCGCCCACAAAAAATAAATAAATTGGGAAGCCACAATTTAAATAGAATGAAAATGTAAAGATCACGGAAATCCATGTACTATTATTTACAGAAAGTAAGAGATAGATCAAGACTGAATGTGTGTGTGTGTGTGTGTGTGTGTGTGTGTGTGTGTGTGTGTGTGTGTGAAGAGAAGAGAGAGAGAGAGAGAGAGAGAGAGAGAGAGAGAGAGAGAGAGAGAGGGAGGGAGAGAGAGAGAGAGATGGACATGTGTAACATGCATTCCACTTGTGGAGATGGAAATGAAACGAGGAATGTGTGTTTACGTGCACTATGCCATAAATGTTATATTATCATAACTGTATATGCATGTATTTGTTTTATTAACGCATGTGACACATAATACTAACAAACGGCAACGCTCTGTAATATACACAAACAAAGAAACACACCTTGTAAATATACATTGCTTTATATGAAATAAACGTTTAAAATTTTTTTTTTTTTTGCACTGTCACTGGCCTGCGGGCAATAACGCGCCGTTGTAAATGTCTTTGCAGCCTGAAGGACCCCGAAGGGTCTTCGATTGCACCTGTTTTTATATAATGTTTCGGTGTCTCTGATCCACTGTCATGTTCAAGAATTACTCTAAGTATGTCATTTACATGCCCACATGCAACGCTCTGTTAAAAGACGCACAAAATACTGAACACACAGGACGCATGTAACAACACTAACAATACAAATGCATTTGTACTACTATTACCATGCTTTCTTATTGAGATTAAGTATGTAACCCTGTGTCACTATTTTATTATTATGAATCGATTGCTATTAGATTTTAATTATAGGATCACTGTTTATCATTATCATAATCTCTCATCTCCCCGATTGTTACTATTACTGAGGTGCCTCGTCAACCAACATAGAACTGGCACTATTAGCCACCGGACGTTGATGCACATGCTGGGGGGAGGACCTGAGCACCTATGGACCTGTCCGGAGTGCAATGAAGATACCCCAACTGATAACTGTTACTATTACTGTGGATGCTGCTGCCGCCCTCACTGGTTGGTTCTAAAAGGTTTACTGCCATTATCATCATTACCGAAGAGGTTGTGATGGTGTTGGTGGTTTAGGAACCAATTGGGGAAGGTGGTGACAGGGGAAACAAAAATGGTATTTTAAGAAAATATTATTTTTAGTGTAACCCGCTCCCTTCCACCCCCCCCCCCCTCCATCCCCCTTTCATATGTAAATATGCCAATTAATAAATTGTTGTAATATTAAACATGTCACCTACACGCCCACATACAACGCTCTGTAAATACACGTACACAAATACTGAACACACAAAACGCATGTAACAACACAAACATTACAAATGCAACCACTACATTTTCTGCATTGTAAGCTAGTATACTGTCAAATCCCCCTCTCCCACCATTTTGATACTGTTGTTGTTGATTCTGCTGCCGCCCTCAACGGTTGTTTCTAACAAGTTTATACTGCCATGTTCATCATTACCGAGTGGTGGTGATGGTATTGTTGGGTTTGGAGCCGACAGGTGAGGGATGTGGCGGGGGAAATAACAACGGTGTACTATCATCTCTGTTGTTTATAATGTTTCCTTACAACAATTTCAATGAAGAAATTTTCAATGTATAAAATGTTTGTAACCCCTCTGCTGTGTGTCCACCGTGACGAGGTAGAGGGGCTTGTGCGTCCCAATGACCCCAAGAGCTATGCCGACGGTTGCACAGCTACTGGTAGGGCCACCCATGTCGGACAGGTCAAGGGAGAGGGACCAGACGAAGAGACACACAAACCTGCTGCCTTATAGGTAGACTGGGGACAGTCAAAGGCTAGGGAAAGCACCCCGAATACATGCTTGTCGAAATCGGATGTACTGAGCCACAGGCTTGACAAAGCAGTGCAACGTAAAATCTGCTGCCTTGTAGGTAGACTGGGGACAGTCAAAGGCTAGGGAAAGCATCCCGAATAAATGCTTGTCGAAATCGGAGGTACTGAGCCACAGGCTTGACAAAGCAGTGCAACGTAACTTAATTCATGATGTCTGACATAAGCCTGGGTCACTGACATTGAGTTGAGTGACCGGGCAGGAGGAAGAATGGAGATGAGAGTGGGAGACAGTAAAGTGACTGACCTGGCTACGAGGAAAACAATCAACCCTCAGAAATAATGGGGCGGATATGAGTGGAAATCCCCAGGGGGGGATGGGTCGAGGGAGAGTTGTGTGTTGTGTGAAGTCAGGCGACTGGAAAGTCAGTGAGAGAAGAGACCGACTGCGGGTCAGGTCGTTTAAGAGAGAGCTCCGTGTTGTGTTGTTCTTCTAGTTGGGAAGACAGGCCTGAACCCAGAGTGGGTTCTGTATTGAGTGTAGGCCAAAACCCAGAGTGGGTTCTATAGTTGAGCAGTGGCTCCAACCCAATGTGTGGGTTGTATTGTGGGAGATCCAGCCGAGGATTGTAGCTGGATTACCTGTCTTGTGGATTGAGATTAAAAGCAGGCCGTGAGAAGGAATTGATGTGTGCTGGTTAAATTGTGAGGAGGATATTTATATTCTATGGATTACATTATGTTTCTGGATGTATAAACATGTTCCGTTTGTCCGTCTTATTTCTGTAATAAAGGATTATGTGCGCCAACGGAATCTTGTTTAATGCCTGGTGAATATGCACTGCGGGGGTGAGTTACATTGCAAGACAGATATCTCCATTGACACACCATGAGTATCGTTACCTAGACAACGACCATCACACAATAATATCATGAGCATATCATCGTAAGAACTTCGTGATATTATCATCAAGAAAACGTGTGACATTTCTGGGCGCTCGTCACTTAGTAAGGAGTATCTGGAGGCTACGTCCGATCAAGAACATCTGGGGTCTGTCCTGGCAAGAACGACGGGGATATATTGAGAAACACATTGCATTATAGACAGTGTTGTCATTCTGAGATGTTTGTGGGCTCTTCGCGGAGAGAGGGTGGACAGCGGAGTGTGTCCACCGTATAAACACTGAGTTTTTCTCCGTGTGGTAACTGGCTACAGACAGTTCACGTCAAGTCCACTACAGGTGAATTGGAACCAACCATATCGCTGAAGCGAGAGGGGGTGATAAAGACACGCCATACAGACTAACCGGGAGAGTCCATTACGGTGACAGGTAAATTTGATACCAGACAGTAGTGCTCAAGCTAATGAAAAACCAGGATTAATCCAGAAGGGAGTGGGAATATCGAGCGTGTGTGTGTGTAAGACGCCACATCGAGGAAAAACTGTCAGCGCGCTACAGATCGACCGGGAGAGTCGAGTGTAGTAGCAGGGGTGTTTGGTCACGGACAGCACAGAGGAAATGTCGCGGGGACAAAACGTGTTTGCAACAAGTGCGGTCAGTCCTAGAGTGTGTGTGTTTGACAGGATTGAACCAAGGATTGAAGAAAATCAAAGATATTGACAGGTGTGTGTGTGCGAGACAAGCGCACTGTGTGTTCGCAGGTCGACAATTTAAGATTGATCGACGCAGCAAATAGGTCGGGTGGAGACACCAGCGTCCAGGTACGGGGAAGAGTTAATGAATGTGTAGAATACACTGAGAAAATTGACATTTGCTGTTCACCGGGAAGGGTGACATACAGGGGTAGTGTTCCACAGGGGTTGGGGCACGGCAGGTGTCGTGGATAACGGAAAATTTCCGGACATTACTTTGTTCACAGCCGGATCGTGGCTGAGAAGTTGTGTGGAAAGTGTTTTTGTATAACGGGAAAAGTGTCCGGTCAGTTTACAGTGTGTATTATTGTGACAAAGAGTACTGACTTGAGGTGTCCGGCAAGGTCAAGGGTGGGCACAGTGGAAAGTTACTGAAATTTTCCAGAGAACTGGATAAACAACTTGTTTATGAATGAAAGCCAGATTTAATGTTTCGTCTTTGTTCAAGCCTTTGTCATCATTATTCTGTTATGAGCAAACAGTTTTAACTTATCGTCATCGCAACCATTGTCGTATTTCTTTGCCAATAAGGATCTATATATCCAAATTTAAAGCGCTGAACATTGGCTGCCATTCTTCTTTTCTTTTTGGTGAATCTTGTCGGATAACGGAAATCCATAACATTAATGATACAGCGAAGCGCCATCTCCGCAACGAGAGTAACAACAAATCGAAAGAACACTTTGGATTATTACTGTGATTCCACCACGTACAGAGAAAGTACAATAACGTTACGGACTGTGTCGAGACAGAACAGTTTGGATATCACTATCATCTTCAACTTTTGTCGACAGTTGGAACTTGTGATCACCACGTGAATTCAATAACCACTCAACAAAACAAGAAGTCGGTTTGAAATCTAGTGTCGTAGACATTTCCAGCGGATTGCGAATAACTATTAAAACGAACAAAAACTTTGGTGACTGAATAAAAAGAACTTTTGGCGACGGAGTAATAGGCCCATATTTGTCGGCCAACCAGTTACACATTATTATTTTTTATTGTTTTGCTCCCATCGTCATATTTATTGTTGTCGGGTGTCACGCAATTATTTGTATGTGGTCCAGTGTTTGTCAAGAGTAGGGAATTGTTGGGGTGTTTCTCGAGAGTCGGGATACAGCACAATAATTTATTAGTCTTCTGGTGCTTACGATATTTTTGTAAGAAAAACGTTAATGAGTTGACGTATCGTGCAGGGGCATTGAAATAGTCTTAACCAATATCTAGAGCCGAGTTGTCTGACGTCAAATCTGTGTATATTTTCAGTATATATTCCTTTTCTTTCTCTCTTTCTTTTCGTTATATTTATATATGATATTTGTTGTGTTCGGATATATGTTTTTATTGTGATCTTTCGTCATTTCTGCTGTCTAGTGGTCTTTGTCAGTTTAAATTTATATATTACGCGCACTGTGGATGTCCCTACACAAGCTTGTGGTTTTACTGTGGTTTATTTCTGTCATCATCGTCTCCGTGTACTCAGCTTGTGAAGTCTAGCGTTGGATAGTCATCACTTAGTGTTATCATCCATTTGTTTGTATATGTATTTATATGTATGTTTAACAATATTTCCAGGGACTTCATGAACTTGTGGTCATAGATATATAGATACGAGGGAGTATAGTTTATATTCCCCCCTCACTACCTAGTGCTTATAGAGTGACTGGGTGAGTACAGAGTGATATTGTAGCACTACGGATTTACGTACACAGGGAGTGCGGGTGTACTTAGGGAAGTGACACAAAGACTAACAGCAGAGTCTGTACATTTATAGTTTGCTGATTCACAGCAACGTGTCCACAAGTACAAGATGCCTACTTTAATGGAATATATTGAAGCAGGTGAACGAATAGGCCTGAAGGGTAAAGAGTTACAGGAGTATGCAGAAGCGAAAGAACAAAAGCAGACGGAAAGAGAGGAGAGGCATAATGAACGCGAGGCAAAGCGTCTACAGGAAGAGAAAGAGACACAAGTAAAACTAGCTGAAATGGAAAACAAGCGTCTACAGGAAGAAAAGTTAGCTGAGAGAGAACAAAGACAGGCTGAAATGGAAGCCAAGCGTCTACAGGAAGAGAGAGAGACACACATGAGAATGGAAATTGAGAAAGAGAAGATCAAGTGTCAGATGCAAACTGAAATTGCTAGTTAAGAAAACTAGAACTATGCATTCGAAGGGTCAAAGTGAGGAAAGTAGAAAACCGTCGCAGTCGTCACAGAGATTAAAACTGCCATACTTTACGGACCGAGACAACCTTGAAGCTTATCTTGACAGATATCAGGCATCAGCAAAAGTGTTACGCATCCCCGAAGACCAGTATGCTATTAGACTAGGGAAGCTTCTTACGGGCAAGGCACTAGACACCATGTTCAATTTACCTGTAGAAGAAAGGAACAACTACACTATCTTACGTCAACGTTTGCTGACTAAGTTCCAACTCACTGAGCATGGATATAGGACAAAGTTTAGACAGTTAGTGCCAGAGACAAATCAAGATTTCACAGACTTTGTTAACACAGTCAAGAACACATTTAACAAATGGATGGAGCTTCGCAGAAGTAGGGAAAGATTTTAATAAATTAGTAGATCTAATGTTAAGAGACAAGGTAGTATCTGCATGCAATTCTAATTTAGTGGCGTTCTTTGAGGAACGGAAGCCAAAGGACATAGACACAATGTCTCAGTTAGGGCAAAACTACATGACTGCACATCCTAACGTATCTATTGGGAAACTAATGAGTGAGGAAATAGTCTGTGCAGCGTACACTAAACAGAACCAGAATCCAGTCATCAGACCAAGGGCGAAAAGTGTGGATTCAGCACAGAAAGGTGAGCAGCAAGAACTTCAAGATAATGGTTTCCGAGGAAACAATGTTGGTAGAGTAGGACGGTACCCATATAGAAGAGGGAACTTCCAGAGACGTCAGAATTATGCCGGATGTTGGAATTGTGGGAGCTGGAGACACAGGCAGCAGAGTGTGATGCACAACCATCAGATGGACCAACGAATAACACTAAAAGGGAGATTACTTGTTTCAAATGTGGAAAGAATGGGCATATCAGCCATCAATGTAGGATGAGAGAAACAGAGCACTCAAATGCAGCGCAAGTAATTGAGACGCTGAACAATGAAGATTGTAGTGGGTGCAAACCTCTTTTTGAAAAAGACAGTCAGCCAGTCCTAATATGTGGTCATACAGTAAAAGCAGGATCAGCAGTGCATGAAGGAGGAAGTCTGAAGCTGCATCAGGGATTTGTCAATGATAGACCAGCGTTAACAATTAGGGATTCCGGATGTACGTCTATCGGAGTGAGGAGAAGTTTAATAGATCCCTCGGATTATACAGGGAAAAAGATTAGATGCATAACATTCAACGGCACAGTAGAGTTCTACCCAGTAGCCATAATAACAGTAAAAACACCATATATCACTGGAAGAGTGACAGCGTGTGTTCTGGACTCACCAGTGGCTGATTTGATCATAGGAAATGTTATAGGAGTTAAAGATTGTACAGAAGAGGAAGTAGTTTATTGGGACCGAAAATATAGTGTAAGCAGTAACGAGGTAGTTACCACAAGAGAACCTAAATTAGAGAGTATAGCTGAGGTAGAAGAGGCACTTGAAGTAGACACAGGAACTCAGGACAAGGATAGTACAGCTGAGCAGATGAGAATGGATCCCAAATATAGTGCTAGTGACTCCCAGAGACAAGATACTACTCTGAACAAATGTTCCCAAGGGTGTAGGAGAGTAGAACATAGGCAGTCAAAGAAAGGTAGATGGTGCTTCGAGAGGAAGAACAATGTTCTCACTCGCAGGTTTTCAGATAGCAGAACTGCACGTGGGCAAGGAGCAGTACCTGTAGCACAGAGAGACCGATATACTAGAACAGCTCAGGATAGTGCATGTGCAGGGCACATAGGCAAAAGGCGTATGCAGCAGAAAGCAAGGTGCCAGGTATATGGGCCAAGATTGAATAAAGAGCTCAGACTAAACAGAGACTCAAGTGTAACGGTGCAATATGCAGATAGGAAAGTTGAGTCAGGTCAAAAGAGTTTTCGCGACATTACTGACCCAGGGCTAGGGATAGCAAACAGATGTTGTAATTGTAGAGGTACCATGAGTCATGGGTACATGAAAGGTAGACACAGCATCGACAGGAATCAGAGGTGGGTTAATGCAAGAACAGAACCACCTGATATAGGGTCGGTACACAAATAGTATTGTGGGGTCGTGAAGTAGTAAGAGACCTGTGGGTACATAAGTATAATGCTTTTCTATGATGTATTATTATTATGATGTGATGTATTAGTTCATGCATTGATACACAAGATAGATGGTTGTATTTATGTGTGATGAATATAGGAGTGTACTATGAGCATTTGATGTATTATGTAGTGTGGTAGCTGGAGTAAGGTGCAGCCATACTTAGGGCTACCCAGGCTATATGTCTGGGTCACATGTTTAGTAAGTTTTAGTCTCCCAATATTTGAAAACGAAGTTTTCTTTTAAGAGGGGGGTAATGACATAAGCCTGGGTCACTGACATTGAGTTGAGTGACCGGGCAGGAGGAAGAATGGAGATGAGAGTGGGAGACAGTAAAGTGACTGACCTGGCTACGAGGAAAACAATCAACCCTCAGAAATAATGGGGCGGATATGAGTGGAAATCCCCAGGGGGGGATGGGTCGAGGGAGAGTTGTGTGTTGTGTGAAGTCAGGCGACTGGAAAGTCAGTGAGAGAAGAGACCGACTGCGGGTCAGGTCGTTCAAGAGAGAGCTCCGTGTTGTGTTGTTCTTCTAGTTGGGAAGACAGGCCTGAACCCAGAGTGGGTTCTGTATTGAGTGTAGGCCAAAACCCAGAGTGGGTTCTATAGTTGAGCAGTGGCTCCAACCCAATGTGTGGGTTGTATTGTGGGAGATCCAGCCGAGGATTGTAGCTGGATTACCTGTCTTGTGGATTGAGATTAAAAGCAGGCCGTGAGAAGGAATTGATGTGTGCTGGTTAAATTGTGAGGAGGATATTTATATTCTATGGATTACATTATGTTTCTGGATGTATAAACATGTTCCGTTTGTCCGTCTTATTTCTGTAATAAAGGATTATGTGCGCCAACGGAATCTTGTTTAATGCCTGGTGAATATGCACTGCGGGGGTAAGTTACATTGCAAGACAGATATCTCCATTGACACACCATGAGTATCGATACCTAGACAACGACCATCACACAATAATATCATGAGCATATCATCGTAAGAACTTCGTGATATTATCATCAAGAAAACGTGTGACAATGTCACAAATCAAAATTAATCGTTATGGTGCTAATCCCGTGAAGTCCCATCAGGCGGTGATAGTGCCGGGCCCCCTGCCTCGAGGGGGTCCACCCATGTCTACTGGTGGTCACCTTCCCTTGTGCTGTGGAGTCAAGGCACAGAGGAGTAGGTTAAGAGCTATTGACCAAATACCACGGACACTCAACATACTACAGTGGAATGCCGAAGGAGTTTACAAGAAGAAAGACTCCCTAACACAGCGTCTCCATAAAGATAGAATAGATGTGGCATGCATTCAAGAGACACACCTCAACGCCAATCAAAAATTCTCAGTCAGAGGATATCAGGCCACACGTTTCGACCGCGAAGGACACAAAGGAGGAGTTCTAATACTTACACAAAATACAATACCTTGCAGCAAAGTATCTGTGATCTCTGACAACCAAACGGAAATTATAGGTGTTGATATAATGATAAAGGACGTGAAAATAATCTACAATCTGTATAGCCCAGCAGATAAGGACCTTACACTCTCAAACATGAAAATAACTGACACAAACTGCATTATTGTCGGAGACTTTAATAGCCGTTCAGAAAGATGGGGATACCCAGATACTGACAAAAGAGGAGATGAATTGGAGGACTGGGAAATAGACTCAAATCTCCATCTACTCAACAAAGCGGATGACACACCGAGCTTCTACTCCAGAAGATGACTTACCACTTCTACTCCAGACTTAGCTTTCTGCACAGGAGACATCCTCCACAAAATCGATCGTCATGTGCTGGACCAATTAGCAGGTAGTGACCACAGACCAATCAAGCTTGTAATGAATATGGAGTATGTTCCACAGGAGCAAAAGCCCTTGCCCCGCTGGAATTACAAACGAGCAGACTGGGACAGATTTGCCATACTAACAGACAAATATTGTGAAAACATAAATACACGATATGGCAACGTAAAGCAAATGGTGGAAAGTCTAAACAGAGCGATAATACAGGCAGCCACTGAGTCCATTCCAAGAGGAGCGAGGAAAAATTACAAACCATACTGGACTGAAGAACTACAAAGTTTGGAGGACAAAGTTGAAGATGCCAGAAAGACAGCAGAGAGAGAACAAACAGTTGAAGCGAACATCTCTCTCAAAGCCATCTCAGCAAAATATAAAAGAACAGTAAATCAAACAACAAGAGATTGTTGGAGGGAAAAAACAGAAAACCTGAATTTTGACAGGGATGGAAACAAACTATGGAAACTAGTGAAAGCCATGAACAATGAAGGACCTAGAAACAAACAAATAACAATTAAACAAGGAAATGCCTTGCTTACAGGAAAAAAGGCTGCAAATGCACTAATGGAACACTATGCAAATGCAAACCACATTGATATTACAACTGAACAGAAAAAAAGCAATCAAAGACAAACAGATACATCATAGAAATACAGAGACAGCAGCAGAATATATGATGGCAAATCTAACAATGGAAGAAATGGAACAGGCAATGAATACCCTAAAAAAGAAGAAATCACCGGGAAAGGATGGAATCACAAATGAAATGCTAATAGGACTAGGCACCAAGGCAAAGAAGAAACTACTAGCAGTCCTAAATAACAGCTGGAAGAGAGGAATAGTCCCACAGGCATGGAAGGAAGCTATACTAATACCAGTCCCAAAGAAAGGAAAAGACCTGGAAGAACCAAATGGCTATCGACCTATCAGTCTACTTAGCTGTGTAGGAAAATTAATGGAACGCATTATCAATGGCAGGCTAATATGGCATCTGGAAGAAAACAAACTCTTAACACCACACCAAGCAGGATTCAGAAAGTACAGATCCACTGAAGATCAAATAACCTATATAGCTCAGGAAATAGAGGATGCCTTCCAAGAGAAAAAGCACACACTAGCAGTCTGGATAGATTTAGAAAAAGCATTTGATAAAGTATGGAAGGAAGGACTGAAAGTAAAACTGCAAAAAATGCATGTTTGTGGAAAAATGTACAAATGGATCAGCCACTACCTTGAGAACAGAACTGCCAGGACAAAAGTACAAGGACAAACAAGCAAAATGATGCTGTTGGAGCAAGGTGTCCCTCAAGGAGGAGTTCTTTCACCAACATTATTCCTAGCATATATAAATGACATCACAGAAAATTTTCCAGCCAGAGTACACACATCCTCCTTTGCAGATGACCTAGCCATATGGACATCTGAAGAATATATTAGTACAGCTAACAGCAGAATACTGCAAGCCTTATTAGCGCTAGAGGACTGGTCAAAATCATGGCTAGTGAAGATAAGTGAGGAGAAAACAACATGCACAGTGTTCTCCCTCTCAAATAAAACTCAGCAACCTAAGTTGGTATTGAATGGAAAAATATTGCGCCATGAAGGAAATCCAAACTATCTAGGAGTCACCTTTGATCGTCGCCTGACATGGAAGACACAGGTTGAGAAAAATCGAACAAGAGCAAGGCAGAGAATGGCAATCATGAAAAAGCTTGCTGGTACAACGTGGGGAGCAGATGAGAAAGTTCTCAAGAAGTTATATACTGGACGGGTGAGGCCAGTACTGGAATATGGCATTGCAGCTTGGGCAACAGCAGCTAAGTCAAACTTTAACAAAATAAGTAGAGTCCAAAACCAAGGAATGCGAATCATAACTGGAAGCCTGAAGACAACGCCTATTAATGAACTAGGAAAGATCACTTGTTTACAACCAATGCAGGACAGAAGAGATAGCAGAGCCCAGCAACAAGCAGAAAAATTTAGAAGATTGACAGACCACCCTATGTATTACAGGTTTAATGGTTTTGGAAAAGGAAGACTGAAGCGTAGCAACTTTGTAGAAACTGCAAAACGAAAGATTAGGGCAGATCCCATACTTAACATATCAACAGTCAAGCCCATTTACAATGCAGACAACTTCCCAGCTTGGAGAAGCAGCAACTGCCTGAGATGATAGAAAACATTCCTGGTATTGAGAAAAAGAACACTCAGCATGAAACCGAAAGAAGAGAAATAACCCTCAACTACATAAAAGAACATTACCCAAGCAGCAATTGGACCCATGCATATACAGATGGATCAGCCAAAGATTCAATTAAAAATGGAGGAGGAGGAATTCTCCTTAATTTAAAAAATGGAGTGAAAAAAACACAATCAGTGGCAACTGGAAAATTTTCAAGTAACTTCAAAGCGGAGGTAGAGGCTTTGAAAACTGCAGCAGAAATGCTCTTGATGGAGGAAAATAAAGAGAAGCAAATAGCTATCTTCACAGATGCAAAGTCAGCTGTCTCAATACTGAAGAGCAAAAACAGCACAGAACTAGTTGACCTAAGAGCAGCACTCCATGGTCTATGCCAGAAATCCAAAAAAGTTGTAATACAGTGGATCCCATCACATTGCAGTATACCTGGAAATGAAGAGGCAGACAGACTAGCAAAAGAGGGTGGACGACTACCACAGCCTGACATAGACATAACCTATAATGAAGCAAAAAGGTTTATAAAAAGCACTTATAGAACCAAATGGGAATCAGAGCATCCAGGCCACCAGAAGGATGATGCATATTACAAACTCGACCGAAGAGAACAAGTAGCAATCCTCAGACTCCGCACAGGACATAACAGGCTGAAACACCACCTGTTCAATAAACTAAAGATAGGAGATACCGATGAATGTAATTGTGGAACTGGTAAAATGACAGCTAAACATTTGCTGCAGGAGTGCCCAATATATGCAGAACAGAGAAAGATATTTTGGCCCACGCCTGCTACATTTGAGGACAAGCTCTATGGAGATATCAACAAGCTCTAGTTGACTACAGCTTACTTTAACTACATTCAGGTTGTCATCTAAAGGTGCATGAAGATGTATTTAGACTGCCACACTTCATACCACAGGTATGTCGGTTACAAAAGCGTCCCAGAGGCATGAAATGGAATATTGCTTGGATAGCACATCCATTACGTGGAAAGTCCGAATCAAAAGCTCACTGTGTGGGCTTCGTAAATGGTGGAAAAAGTGTTCTAGTGACACGAAATGGAATATTGCTTGGATAGCAAATCCATTACGTGAAAAGTCCGAATCGAAAGCTCACTGTGTGGGCTTCATAAAAGGTTGAAAAAGTGTCCTAGTGGCACGAAATGGAATATTGCTTGGATAGCAAATCCATTATGTGGAAAGTCTTAATAGAAAGCTCACTGTGTGGATGTCATCTCCAGACTGCATTATTCTGGTTTCCGGAGGAACAGCCTATGGTGAACGGAAGGCCCAATATACGGAAGTGAGGCTAAGCAGCCATGTGCAGGACGTGACGATTCCTTGGGTGAGCCCAGTACCAGAGCGCTGTGTGATGGCTCTGCAAGTATGGAAGCCTCCTTGGATGGCGGGGAATGCCCACGTCACACTTTGCAACGATTTTAACATTCAATAAAAGTTTTCAAAAAAAAAAATCATTTTGACTAATATGTTCAAATGCAAACTAGCTACTATTTTTCCTGACTGAAATGTGTAAATTTCCTTAATTTCATTTACTCTTGCAATTAAAAACAAATGCCATTATTGTTAATTTAAAAGAAATAATTAATAATATCAAAAACATATAAGATGTTTTACACCCGATCGTCTTGACAGACGATATTTGGTTTCTGCTGCAGGGCACAAAATCTACAACCCCTGCTGTGGAAAATTTTAGAATGTGTGTGCGTCTCGCGAGCTCTGTGTGTGGCTTATTTTGTTAATTGGGAGCACTTCTCACTAGGTGGTAGCAAGCATTGGAGAGCGCAGATAGTACACGCCGCAATTCTTCCCCAGGGTGCTTTGAATCACAAATCCACCCCTGCCCCCCCCAAAAAAACAACTTTAAAGAGAGATATATAGCTCCTCTGGCCTAGGCACACAAAGGCTGTGTGAAAACTGGCTGCGTGTCCGCTGTAAGACCATCTTGTGGCTGGTGGCCACTAGGCAATTTTTGCGTTCAGCGGTTTGCCCTTTGCCTAAATTCAACACGATTCCCCAGCACGAATATAAACCTTGTTGTAGAATACAAAAGGCTAACATGTATGGTATTTATATATGGGTAGCCATGTATGGGTGAATTCGTGTAGGTATTTATGTAAATATAATTATGGCTTTGTGTTGATATACAGGTATTTATATGAATATATGCATATGGAAATCCCCCCCCCCCCTTACACACACACACACACACACACACACACACACACACACACACACACACACACACACACACACACACACACAAATAAATTGGAAAGCCACAATTTAAATAGAATGAAAATGTAAAGATCACGGAAATCCATGTACTATTATCTACAGAAAGCAAGAGATAGATCAAGACTGAATGTGTGTGTGTGTGTGTGTGTGTGTGTGTGTGAGAGAGAGAGAGAGAGAGAGAGAGAGAGAGAGAGAGAGAGAGAGAGAGAGAGAGAGAGAGATGGACATGTGTAACATGCATTCCACTTGTGGAGATGGAAATGAAACGAGGAATGTGTGTTTACATGCACTATGCCATAAATGTCATATTATCATAACTGTACATGCATGTATTTGTTTTATTAACGCATGTGACACATAACACTAACAAACGGCAACGCTCTGTAATATACACAAACAAAGAAACACACCTTGTAAATATACATTGCTTTATATGAAATAAACGTTTAAAAATTATTTTTTTTCCACTGTCACTGGCCTGCGGGCAATAACGCGCCGTTGTAAATGTCTTTGCAGCCTGAAGGACCCCGAAGGGTCTTCGATTGCACCTGTTTTTATATAATGTTTCGGTGTCTCTGATCCACTGTCATGTTCAAGAATTACTCTAAGTATGCCATTTACATGCCCACATGCAACGCTCTGTTAAAAGACGCACAAAATACTGAACACACAGGACGCATGTAACAACACTAACAATACAAATGCATTTGTACTACTATTACTATGCTTTCTTATTGAGATTAAGTATGTAACCCTGTGTCACTATTTTATTATTATGGATCGATTGCTATTATTTTTTAATTATAGGATCACTGTTTATCATTATCATAATCTCTCATCTCCCCGATTGTTACTATTACTGAGGTGCCTCGTCAACCAACATAGAACTGGCACTATTAGCCACCGGACGTTGATGCACATGCTGGGGGGAGGATCTGAGCACCTATGGACCTGTCCGGAGTGCAATGAAGATACCCCAACTGATAACTGTTACTATTACTGTGGATGCTGCTGCCGCCCTCACTGGTTGGTTCTAAAAGGTTTACTGCCATTATCATCATTACCGAAGAGGTTGTGATGGTGTTGGTGGTTTAGGAACCAATTGGGGAAGACGGTGACAGGGGAAACAAACATGGTATTTTAAGAAAATATTATTTTTAGTGTAACCCGCCCCTCCCCCCTCCCATCCCCCTTTCATATGTAAATATGCCAATTAATAAATTATTGTAATATTAAACATGTCACCTACACGCCTACATGCAACGATCTGTAAATACACGTACACAAATACTGAACACACAAAACGCATGTAACAACACAAACATTACAAATGCAACCACTACATTTTCTGCATTGTAAGCTAGTATACTGTCAAATCCACCTCTCCCACCATTTTGATACTGTTGTTGTTGATTCTGCTGCCGCCCTCAACGGTTGTTTCTAACAAGTTTATACTGCCATGTTCATCATTACCGAGTGGTAGTGATGGTATTGTTGGGTTTGGAGCCGACAGGTAAGGGATGTGGCGGGGGAAATAACGGTGGACTATCATCTCTGTTGTTTATAATGTTTCCTTACAACAATTTCAATGAAGAAATTTTCAATGTATAAAATGTTTGTAAATTTGCGCATATGTCACCTACACGTCCACATGCAACGCTCTGTAAAAACACGAACAATACACTTTGCACCGATTTTAACATTCAATAAAAGTTTTCAAAAAAAAAAAAAAAATCATTTTGACTCATATGTTCAAATGCAAACTAGCTACTATTTTTCCTGACTGAAATGTGTACATTTCCTTAATTTCATTTACTCTTGCAATTAAAAACAAATGCCATTATTGTTAATTTTAAAAAAAAATTAATAATATCAAAAACATATAAGATGTTTTACACCCGATCGTCTTGACAGACGATATTTGGTTTCTGCTGCAGGGCACAAAATCTACAACCCCTGCTGTGGAAAATTTTAGAATGTGTGTGCGTCTCGCGAGCTCTGTGTGTGGCTTATTTTGTTAATTGGGAGCACTTCTCACTAGGTGGTAGCAAGCATTGGAGAGCGCAGATAATACACGCCGCAATTCTTCCCCAGGGTGCTTTGAATCACAAATCCACCCCTGTCCCCCCAAAAAAACAACTTTAAAGAGAGATATATAGCTCCTCTGGCCTAGGCACACAAAGGCTGTGTGAAAACTGGCTGCGTGTCCGCTGTAAGACCATCTTGTGGCTGGTGGTCACTAGGCAATTTTTGCGTTCAGCGGTTTGCCCGTTGCCTAAATTCAACACGATTCCCCAGCACGAATATAAACATTGTTGTAGAATACAAAAGGCTAACATGTATGGTATTTATATATGGGTAGCCATGTATGGGTGAATTCGTGTAGGTATTTATGTAAATATAATTATGGCTTTGTGTTGATATACAGGTATTTATATGAATATATGCATATGGAAATCCCCCCCCCCCCCTTTACACACACACAAATAAATTGGGAAGCCACAATTTAAATAGAATGAAAATGTAAAGATCACGGAAATCCATGTACTATTATTTACAGAAAGCAAGAGATAGATCAAGACTGAATGTGTGTGTGTGTGTGTGTGTGTGTGTGAGAGAGAGAGAGAGAGAGAGAGAGAGAGAGAGAGAGAGAGAGAGAGAGAGAGAGAGAGAGAGAGAGATGGACATGTGTAACATGCATTCCACTTGTGGAGATGGAAATGAAACGAGGAATGTGTGTTTACGTGCACTATGCCATAAATGTTATATTATCATAACTGTATATGCATGTATTTGTTTTATTAACGCATGTGACACATAACACTAACAAACGGCAACGCTCTGTAATATACACAAACAAAGAAACACACCTTGTAAATACAGATTGCTTTGTATGACATAAACGCTGGGAAACATTTTTTTTTTACTAAAGATTTTCGTGTTTAAGAGTAATATAATGAGTCTAAAGACTATTTTTCAGACCCTACACTGTAGGGTATACTAGACTGAATGTTACGAATGGTTTAAAATGTAACATACTATCATCATATGTTATTCCGGCGAACGTGGGAATCTTGTATGTAAGTAAATAGTACCGCTACCAGCCTTTGTCATGAGTTTGTAAGAAATTAAATTTCACATGTCATCCAAAAACTGACATGTGACAATGCTCCGTAGCACACAATGAAAATTTACAAATAAACGGCAACATATTGAACATACACCATACACACTAAATACACCATTCTGTTAACGAAGAAGGAAAGAGAGAGAAAATTGTCGGAAAACTAAAGGGAGAGAATCTAATGCATATAGCATTGCATTCTGTTATGTTTCCCCAAGAGAAATAACTCGCAATAGATAGCTATTTCAGAATTATCGCCCTTTTTTTAGCTCTTCACTTTTTTTTGTGTAGTTTTGCGAACTTTTACCCGCGTCATCAAACGATCACTTCCTGGATGGACATGTACTGCTAAAAAGAACCAAAAAATGGAAATCGGTGTGGTACGATGAAAGGGGAACTTATTCTCATATATTTAGCATTGCGTCTGCTAGCTAAGCGCGAATTTATTACACCGAGAAAACGATTTGTCAGGATTATATTTTGTTCTGTTCACGATTAGTAAGGTAATTTGTCACATAACTCCTTGTAGCATAAAGAAATATTAAATTTTTTTTTGTATTTTTGAGTTCCCCGTTAAATTTTACATAAATGTGCCGAGTTGCAACATCCCCCTATTCGTCCTTCGATAGGAAATGTTTTTTTTTAGCAAACAACAAAGCAGCATAGCCAGATCAGCCATCTTAGAACCCACGACTCCATACCTTCAACCCCACTGGATGAAATGAATGGTTATCATCATTCTTGATGGACAAACAACATTGTATTGAGAATGAATAGACTCCTCTGAATAGCGCATGCACTTTGCAAAATTCCATCTACGGTGATACCCACGCTATAGAAATTAGTATAGTAATACTAATACTATTAGTATTAATATGCTATTATATTATTATATTAATATATTAATATTATTATTAACTATTATAGGTGGTCCTTTGTTTATTTTATAATTTGAACCGTCAGTTTAATAACTAAAATTAAAATTAGTAAAATTAAACAGAAGAGATTAGAATTAGAAGTTTCATTCATAGTTAGTGACTCAGACTAGTGTTCTGTACCCTTTGTGTTAATTCAATTGTATTGTAACGTCTTCTCTTTTAATTTATTTTGGCATCTTTCATTTTCCGTTTTATTTACATTATGATAGTTTGTTGGAGACATTATTAATATTATCTAATCCCACAATAGATGATCGTATCAGAATAAATTTTACTTTTACCTTTGACAATCACGGCCACATTTCCTGAACATTTAGAAGAATAACAAGATGATGTTACACGTTGCACATATATATTAAATCAATTCCAGTAACATACATATTCATGAATGTAATACATTATACACTTTTTGTCTTTAGAATCGACTACTGAAGATGGCAAAGAGGACCGCTATGCATCTCACAGAACACTTGTCAGTGTTTCAAGCTGGATACCCTATCCTGAAAGGCTTCATCGCTAAGCTATTGATAGTAGATGGTCGTGCTGTACCTGATGTGATGAGAGAAGTCAGGAGTCTCGTTCATGCCAACGAACCAGGCAAGCTATTACAGGAAAGTACTCTTACTAGTTATATACGTATATTTAACAAATTAATTCTGAAACATAAAAAGCATTTAACCAAACAATGGCCATCACTTGTCACACTCTTTCTTGAACCATTTCCTCTGACATTCAAGACTCTGTCTGTCACACCTACTGTGCCACAGCCTGGACATACATCACCAACACAGCAACCAGAATCAACCTGCACACCACCATTAAATACACTGCTACAATCAGGCATATCACAATCAGCACATTCTTCTTCATCACCTTCTGTTTCAGCGTCCTGTGGACAGTCACCAAAGAGACTAAAGAGAGACTGTGACAACTGTGTCCACAAGCGACGCACTATTATAATCATGACAAAGAAGATAAAATGTTTGCGTGAGCAGGTGAAAGAGCTTCTCAAAGCTTCATCCAAGAGGAAGACATCACAGTTGTCTGTGAAACGACTAAATGAGAAAGTTAAAAGGAAGATGCAGTCAGCAATGCATTGGAGATTAAAATATAAGGATGTAAAGGAAAAGCATGATGATAATTTGAAAAGATTGCTGGATCTCCATTATCTAAAGAATAGAGTAAGTGTTCTAGAAACAGCTTTAGATAGCAGCATGAAAGAAAATAAGAATGTATTGGCAATCAATTACCAGTTGTCTAGAATGGTTGTGGATGCCAGACTAAAGGTTGACCTACACAAGGCGAGACTTGATGACGTTAAAAAGGATAAACAAAGAATGAAAGAACTGCATGAAAGAGAACGAAAGAAAGTCGAAAAATGTGCAGCAGAAACATCAGCACATTATGAGAATGAAATTGCCGTGCTGGAAGAGAAAATAGAAGAAAGCAAGGTCATCAAGACGAAGAGAAATGGCCAATATGATGTTCTGTTCCGCCGTTGTATATATGAATTTTTATTACATAATGTGAGTGTGGCAAGTGTGTCTCATTTGTTAGGATGCATAGGCCATACTTTTTTTAATAGGACATTTTCACATCTGCCCTGCGCTAGTACAGTGGCACAGATGGTCATAGAAATAGGCATACTTTCGGAGGTCCAGGTGGGTCATGCCCTGCATAACTGTAAAAGTGCTAATTTAGCCTGGGACTCCACTACCAAGGCTGGAACCCACATAAATGAGGTCCATGTGCATTTGATCACATCAGAAGGTACAGACAAAGATCTAACATTGAATGTCAGTTCTCTTTCAGGTGGTGCGACAGACCAGCTGCTCAACCATATCACCCAAGCAATTTCCGATGTCTGTCAGACATATAGTGAGGCATATGCCCTGGATTTCGCAGAGGTGAAAGAAACAGTTTGCAAAAACTTTCGATCCACCATGAGTGACAGGGCAAGTGTCAACCACTGTGTCCACAGAGAACTATCGAAATTGATGGGTGATATCGTTGAGTTGAAGTGTAGTGTACATCCCTTGGATGGACTGGCCACTGCGGCAAGAACTACTCTCCATAAGCTGGATTTGGCTAAGCAAGGACGCATTTCAGATCTGAAACCAGCCTTAGGATGCCGTGCTGCCCAGCTGATTCATCAAGTTTCTAAACTGAGGTAATTGGTACAGTGCTTCTCTATGAACATTAATGTTAATGTTTTATTGCATTCCAATTGCTTACCCACCTATAACAGTTTTTATCTGTAGTCTGTTAAAACAAATAGGAGTTATGGATATTAACATGTGTTACCACTTGCTTTGGGAAATAGAAATTATAACAGGTGTCATACTTTATATGATATTTTTAAGAAATTAGTTTTAAAATTTTTAAAAATTAAGTTACAATTACTGAAAAGTTAGTATCATATCCTTTACAAGGTGGTGCACTACATTCTGGAAATTTTTGCTGTCGTTGATGTCTTGTCAAGTTATGTTCAGTAGTTTGCCATTGCTTTCTGAATGACTGGCACCCATACCATTTTGTAAAAAACACCAACGCAACATGATCTGACGGCAAATCGCATGCAGCTGTGTTTCAAACACGGGTAATCAGGATCACAAACTGCACCCTAGACCATGAAGCCAGCTGATAGGATATCAGCTGAACGACATCACGAGAAGACAACCTGATTGACTGACCTTACAACTTCATGTGTGTTATAAATAAATGCAAGATTGTGGATCTACATCACACATGCTTGAATGTCTTCAATGTTTTTTCTTTGCAGATTCAAAGACGGTTCTGGGGATCCCTCGTATTTTATGACCTACCTAAAGAAACATGGCATAAAACCTAACATTATTCTCAGGTATGTAGGCAACCGCCTACATGTCATGTTCCATATGGCAGCCGTCATCTACTGTCATCGCGACATCCTCATCAATTTTATGGTAACAAGAAAGTCTAGAGACCTCTGCAGTAAGATTCTCAGTGGCTTGACAGAGCCTAGCATACAACTTCAACTCCAAATAATGGGACTATTTTCAAAGTACCTTACCGGGCCATGGATGAGCTTCTTCTATGATGGAGGAAAACGTGGATATCGGCTTGGGGTATGTATTATGCATTGTTAAGAAATAATTTATGCAACGTATTAACATGATTAGTATAAAAAGTGACATTTAACTGCCTTTTAATTCAAGATATGTTTTAAAATGTGTTACACATAAGGGTGTGAGGCTTGGCAGCTTGTGAAATTGGCATTTGTGTGATTTATCCACACAAATTGCAACTGACTCAGAAAGCATGCTGTGATGTCGGTTCTTCAATCAATCAATCCCAAAGAGCTGCAAAAACCTGTGTGTCAACATCCGAAGTGTATATCTTTGCCAAGTATGTCCATTGTCATATGATAGCACATTGACTTCATGTCTGTATTTTAATTGATGCATATTTTTTTTTTTTAAGTTGGGTGTCCCTTACGGGGTGTTGCATTCAACACAAGCATTCTTCAGCTATTGTTGATATACTAGGCAAATGTTAAGTTCAGTAGTTTGCCATTGCTTTATGAACGACCGGCTCATATACCAGTACGTTATAACACAACACAACACGGTCTGCTGCACAAATCTTGCTGTGAGACTATCTGTTTATACAGTAAACTGTTTGGTACTTGACTACAAATATGTCATGTGTCTCTACAACATTCCTTTCTTCCAGGCTACAGAATTCCAGCCAGCCATAGAAAGACTGAAGGCCTTACTGGCTTCACCGGAGGATCTGTGCAGCACCACAGTCAATGTGTTGGGGCAGCCGATGGTGGATGTGGAACCAGACCTCACACACGTGGAGATGGCCACTAGGGAGGAGTTCCTGGAGACAGTGAAAAAATTGACATTCTAGTTTTATTATACTTCTTAACAGGCAGTTAGGTGATGGTAGCATTCAGATTAATGAATCTGATGAGATGATTGAAGCAACAGAATCAGCTCCAATGCATAATATGCATGCTGAGCGGACTCTAGGCATGATGGATGCCTTGATGGGGAGGGCTCCGCATGCCTCACTTGGTTTCAATGATGCCAAGTTGAAGGCTGTGCAAAACAACACTTTGCAGGTGGCTGGAGTTATGTCCAAAGGACAAGCAACACCAACTTGTCCAGTTTGCTGTTCGGCAGGCACCTAGGGTTAGACAGAGAATGGCAGAGAGGGAGAAAGCTGTTCATGCAGCTATATGTGAGAAGCATGATAAACTCACAAGAGCCGCTTATCAAAAGGAGCTGAACTCGGAAGTTGCTAGTAAAGGATTAACCCCTTTATTACTGGACTTAGATATGTTTAGGAAGTTAGATGATTTGTGCAAGGAAAGACTGAAAAATTTTATGCAGAATGACAGTGCTTTATCTGATATATTGTTACGTCATGTATGGCAGCTGGAAGGTGAGAACTGTGTCTACTTATGAGATGGTCAGAGATGTGATGACCACTCAAAAAAAGGTAAGTATAAAAAGTGCTTGACCTCTGGTTCTGGAAAGCGGCTGACATCCCTTCTGATGACTACTTCAGTATGAATGTGATAGATTTTTTAGTAGATTTTGCAATAGGTTATTTATCTTTTTTGTAATGTTGTTACTGTCTATCTTGTTTCTTTTACACATTTGAGATGGTAAAGCAGTAATATTTGTTTAGTATTTAGATTAAGTATGTTGTCAAGTTTTCACTGTCTCACAGGTAAGTACAGCTTGGTGTATTGTGGCATGTGTCAGTCTGATGAAACAATTCAGGTGCACACCTTCCTGCGGTGAGTTTCTATATATTTGTTGAATAAAATTAGTGGAACTACGATAAATCAATCAGTTGCTGTCTCCACAATGAAGATTGGCTGCAATGGATCTCCAATGCTGTCTGTCTCTCATCCTGACTACATTCCGTCAAGCTGATGTACGTCCATCTCTGGATGTTATCTTCCTACTTGTATCGTTGTCTACCTCTTGCTTGCTTGCCCTCCAGTAGGGTTTTCATGTGTCATGGTTTTTAATGTGGCTGAAATATTTCACTTGCCTCTTCTTTTTTTTTGTGCTTTGTGAAAATCTCAAAAATATAAAATTAAACACAGTAATGAAGCTTACAGAAAGGAATCATGAAAAACACAGTTACAGACGTTTTGATTAGCTTCATCAGTGAACACATACCTACACAAAACACACATATAATCACGGAGAAGACCTTCCAGTGACTACATTAAGGCATAAAAATGGAATGAGAAGAATAAAAGGGTGAAGAAATGACAGCAATGAAGAGAAAATGCAAATTTACAAACAGATTTCGCTACTTATCTCTGAATCCCAGGCTGAGATACTAACATGAGTGTCTCTTATTTTGTGAAGGTGGTCTGAGAGTGAAGGCTAAGAAGAAGTGATCAGGTGGATGTCCGTACAAACCATGAGTGGGTTGTTTCAGTGGATGGGTTGGCCAAAGTGAACGAATATTAAAGAGCAATGATGTTTGCACCTGGGTATGATGGTATATCAATCAACCGTGCTGTTCTTTATGTCTTGCACTGAGCAGCAACGAGAGAAGCTGCAGTTGACACAACTGCAGTATATCCATCATCCGTGCTGGCTCTCATTCACACCTATCTGTTCTTTATGTCTTGCACTGAGCAGCAACGAGAGAAGCTGCAGTTGACACAACTGCAGTATATCCATCATCCGTGCTGGCTCTCATTCACACCTATCTGTTCTTTATGTCTTGCACTGAGCAGCAACGAGAGAAGCTGCAGTTGACACAACTGCAGTATATCCATCATCCGTGCTGGCTCTCATTCACACCTATCTGTTCTTTATGTCTTGCACTGAGCAGCAACGAGAGAAGCTGCAGTTGACACAACTGCAGTATATCCATCATCCGTGCTGGCTCTCATTCACACCTATCTGTTCTTTATGTCTTGCACTGAGCAGCAACGAGAGAAGCTGCAGTTGACACAACTGCAGTATATCCATCATCCGTGCTGGCTCTCATTCACACCTATCTGTTCTTTATGTCTTGCACTGAGCAGCAACGAGAGAAGCTGCAGTTGACACAACTGCAGTATATCCATCATCCGTGCTGGCTCTCATTCACACCTATCTGTTCTTTATGTCTTGCACTGAGCAGCAACGAGAGAAGCTGCAGTTGACACAACTGCAGTATATCCATCATCCGTGCTGGCTCTCATTCACACCTATCTGTTCTTTATGTCTTGCACTGAGCAGCAACGAGAGAAGCTGCAGTTGACACAACTGCAGTATATCCATCATCCGTGCTGGCTCTCATTCACACCTATCTGTTCTTTATGTCTTGCACTGAGCAGCAACGAGAGAAGCTGCAGTTGACACAACTGCAGTATACCCATCATCCGTGCAAGAGATAACCTGAGTGTTACACATCAGTGCCACACAGTATAATAATCTTGCTGTGCCAACCCATATTTTGTGGATTACCGGTGGTCTGATCTTATACAACCCCAATAACACAATGCATTGGGATTCTGAGGATAAGCAAAACACTTGTACAATTTTCATTTTCTCTTCATTGCTCCCATTTTTTTCAGCTTCCTATCCTTCTCATTCCATTTTTATGCCTTAATGTAGTCACTGTAGTCTTCTCCATGGTTATATGTTGTGTTTTGTGTATGTATTTGTTTGTAGATGAAGGTAATCGCAGCAACGTCCTGTTCGTTTCATAATTTTTTCCTGTAAAGCTGGATTACTTTGTGTTATTTTTTATATTCTTGAGTTTCGCCCTCGTTTCAGCTGGTCAGTAGTGCATATTCCCTGACCGGATCCGGAAACAGTCCCGGATCACGCATGTGAAGCGGGTGTGTAACCACGCGGCACTACACCAAATTATCACAACAGAACATCACAACGCTACCCATCGTAGGCTATGCTCAAGATTGAGTAGCTACGATGGGTAGCGTTGTGATGTTCTGTTGTGATAATTTGGTGTGTGCCGCGTGGTTACACACCTGCTTCACACTGCGTGATCCGGGACTGTTTCCGGATCCGGTCAGGAATATGCACTACTGACGAGCTCAAACTGAGGGCGAAACTCGAGTATAGTGCTTCCATATTGACGTGGATAGGCCTTAGGTTCATACCAGAATGCGATCCGCGTTGCCAGTAGTGGGTTGTGCTCAATATTTAAATTTCAAATTCCGAAACAACCACATAATCAATTGATTATTGCTCACTGGATTTAGGAGGCCTGGTGTTCCTTGCCAGTGAGAAGTCCTGATCGTTCGGGTCCCATCGATTGACGGACGTCGGTCGCGGCGATTGGGCAATCTTGAGCTTAGCCTACGATGGGTAGCGTTGTGATGTTCTGTTGTGATAATTTGGTGTGTCCAGTGTGTGCCGCGTGGTTACACACCCGCTTCACACGCGTGATCCGGGACTGTTTCCTGGGTCCGGTCAAGGATGTGCACTACTGACGAGCTCAAATGAGGGCGAAACTCGAGTATACTGCTTCCATATTGACGAAACAACCACATAATCAATATTCTTGTGTATTGTGCTATATGTATATATCTATTTCTAGGGTATTTTATGATTTATATTTTTCAGTTCAAGTGAGACCCTACGTAGACCATCATCAGAGAAGACTCATTGAACGTCCAAGTAAACATCCCAGACCTGCAACAGGTAGCAGCGAACAGCCAAGATCATGGAAATGTAAGTACATTTTAATTTTGTTTGGAGGTAAACAAGCTGTGAAGCCATTTTAAATTGTTAATTAGGTCAGGGCACATCCTATAAAAAAAATGAATAATACGTCAAGTTAGGCCTCGCCGCCCCGGACGCAATGATATATGGCACAAATAATAAACAGTTGGCGGCCATTTTAAATTGTTAATTAGGTCACGGCAAATCATATTGAAAAAAAGAAAAATACTTCAAGGTAGGCCTCGCAGCCCCGGACGCAATGATATATGGCACAACATTGTCCGTTTACAATAACAAGTGGCGGCCATTTTAAATTATTAATTAGGTCACGGCAAATCATATCGAAAAAAAGAAAAATACTTCAAGGTAGGCCTCGCAGCCCCGGACGCAATGATATATGGCACAATGTTGTCCGTTTAAAAATAAACAAGCCACGTTAATAGAAGGCAAATAATAAACAGTTTGCGGCCATTTTAAATTGTTAATTAGGTCAGGGCACATCCTATAAAAAAAAAAATAATACGTCAAGTTAGGCCTCGCCGCCCCGGACGCAATGATATATGGCACAATGTTGTCCGTTTAAAAATAAACAAGCCACGTTAATAGAAGGCAAATAATAAACAGTTTGCGGCCATTTTAAATAGTTAATTAGGTCAGGGCACATCCTATAAAAAAAAATAAATAATACGTCAAGTTAGGCCTCGCCGCCCCGGACGCAATGATATATGGCACAATGTTGTCCGTTTACAAATAACAAGGGCGGCCATTTTAAATTATTAATTAGGTCACGGCAAATCATATCGAAAAAAAGAAAAATACTTCAAGGTAGGCCTCGCAGCCCCGGACGCAATGATATATGGCACAATGTTGTCCGTTTAAAAATAAACAAGCCACGTTAATAGAAGGCAAATAATAAACAGTTTGCGGCCATTTTAAATTGTTAATTAGGTCAGGGCACATCCTATAAAAAAAAAAATAATACGTCAAGTTAGGCCTCGCCGCCCCGGACGCAATGATATATGGCACAATGTTGTCCGTTTAAAAATAAACAAGCCACGTTAATAGAAGGCAAATAATAAACAGTTTGCGGCCATTTTAAATAGTTAATTAGGTCAGGGCACATCCTATAAAAAAAAAAATAATAATACGTCAAGTTAGGCCTCGCTGCCCCGGACACAATGATATATGGCACAATGTTGTCCGTTTAAAAATAAACAAGCCACGTTAATAGAAGGCAAATAATAAACAGTTTGCGGCCATTTTAAATAGTTAATTAGGTCAGGGCACATCCTATAAAAAAAAAAAAATAATACGTCAAGTTAGGCCTCGCCGCCCCGGACGCAATGATATATGGCACAATGTTGTCCGTTTAAAAATAAACAAGCCACGTTAATAGAAGGCAAATAATAAACAGTTTGCGGCCATTTTAAATAGTTAATTAGGTCAGGGCACATCCTATAAAAAAAAATAAATAATACGTCAAGTTAGGCCTCGCCGCCCCGGACGCAATGATATATGGCACAATGTTGTCCGTTTACAAATAACAAGGGCGGCCATTTTAAATTATTAATTAGGTCACGGCAAATCATATCGAAAAAAAGAAAAATACTTCAAGGTAGGCCTCGCAGCCCCGGACGCAATGATATATGGCACAATGTTGTTCGTTTAAAAATAAACAAGCCACGTTAATAGAAGGCAAATAATAAACAGTTTGCGGCCATTTTAAATTGTTAATTAGGTCAGGGCACATCCTATAAAAAAAAATAAATAATACGTCAAGTTAGGCCTCGCCGCCCCGGACGCAATGATATATGGCACAATGTTGTCCGTTTACAAATAACAAGGGCGGCCATTTTAAATTATTAATTAGGTCACGGCAAATCATATCGAAAAAAAGAAAAATACTTCAAGGTAGGCCTCGCAGCCCCGGACGCAATGATATATGGCACAATGTTGTCCGTTTAAAAATAAACAAGCCACGTTAATAGAAGGCAAATAATAAACAGTTTGCGGCCATTTTAAATTGTTAATTAGGTCAGGGCACATCCTATAAAAAAAAAAATAATACGTCAAGTTAGGCCTCGCCGCCCCGGACGCAATGATATATGGCACAATGTTGTCCGTTTAAAAATAAACAAGCCACGTTAATAGAAGGCAAATAATAAACAGTTTGCGGCCATTTTAAATAGTTAATTAGGTCAGGGCACATCCTATAAAAAAAAAATAATAATACGTCAAGTTAGGCCTCGCCGCCCCGGACGCAATGATATATGGCACAATGTTGTCCGTTTAAAAATAAACAAGCCACGTTAATAGAAGGCAAATAATAAACAGTTTGCGGCCATTTTAAATAGTTAATTAGGTCAGGGCACATCCTATAAAAAAAAATAAATAATACGTCAAGTTAGGCCTCGCCGCCCCGGACGCAATGATATATGGCACAATGTTGTCCGTTTAAAAATAAACAAGCCACGTTAATAGAAGGCAGAATTTCTCAAGTTTCCAATCTTAGGGACGCGATAAATCCTGACTTATCAGTTAATTCTTCATTGCACTTCCTGGTATTAAATTACGTCACCATATAATTCATAACTCCGCTTAGAATCAACGTACAGTCTTCGTTGAGATACCGTTGGATTCGTCTCGTCAAGCTCTATCTATCTGGTATGATTTCATAAGTAAAAACCCAATTTTTAAATATTGACCAAAATAGCTACAATAGAGCATCGAAACGTTTCTTTGTCCCTACTGACAAAGAACATTTAAAATATAGATAGACCGCTCATAAGTTTTGTTTAACCTGTAGCAAAGCATACATGGGCTTCTGATGTTTGCGACAGATTTAATTTGTTGAATAATAAACTGTGTGCAGTCATTGCACAAACACTTTTAAAAAAAAACCATGTTAAACATTTCCTCAACGAGTTACTTTTCATGCATTTTAATGCTTATTGTTCTTTTGTTGTCAAAGAATTGCTTCATAAGAGATGTTGAATGAAAGAATGTATGAGAGGAAATATTATCTTTATTTTCAAAGGGTTAAGAATTGGGCACGCAGGCCCGTCCTACATTCTGCCCTTCTTCTCTATTTCCTCTCATACATTTTTTCATTCAACATCTCTTATGAAGCAATTCTTTGACAACAAAGGAACAATAAGCATTAAAATGCATGAAAAGTAACTCGCTGAGGAAATGTTTAACATGGTTTTTAAAAAACAAGTGTTTGTGCAATGACTGCACACAGTTTATTATTCAACAAATTAAATCTGTCGCAAACATCAGATGCCCTTATGAAGCAATTTAGATAGATAGATAGATAGATAGACAGATAGACAGATAGATAGACAGATAGATAGATAGTCGGGAACGGGAACGGGAGCTTATATGACTACTTATATGAATTAAATGAGATGCTCCCCACCAGGGGCTGGGCGAAGCCGGTCCGGGTCAGACAAACAGACAGACAGACAGACAGACAGACAGATAGACGGGAACGGGAACGGGAGCTTATATGACTACTTATATGAATTAAATGAAATGCTCCCCTCCAGGGGCTGGGCGAAGCCGGGCCGCGTCAAACAGACAGACAGACAGACGGATAGATAGATAGATAGATAGATAGATAGATAGATAGATAGATCCCGGCCAGGGCCTGGGCGAAGCCGGGCCGGGTCAGCTAGTCTATATCTATAAAAGACGATATATGTCTGTATATTTGTCCGTTTTTTATGCGTTCGCAAACGGTCCATCCGATTGAGATGAAATTTTCTACACATCTTCTTCTCATTCCTGTGCAGCCAACTGTCACAGTTTGTTAGTGTACAATCAGCTATTTACTTACTAAAACTTATTATTTTAATATCTTATCATTTATATAAATAGCGAGGGGACTTAACTTAAGAAAAGTTATTTCAAGGGGCATAACTTTTAATAACATTGCTATATATTTTATATATAGATTTTTGCATTGTTTTCAAAGATTTATAAACTCTTTGTCTACAGTTATTTATAGGCATATGCGTTATAACAAATAATGATATAATCTTTAAGGCATTTTCAAAGTTTTCATCAAAATAATGCATCTATTTAAATAGTGAACATTTTCTAACTCATCTTTTTATGTTTAAAGAAGCTATCTACAGTCATGTAGGTGAATATAAACAGTTCTCATTAAAAATAATGGATTTATTTTAGATACGTTAGAAGAGATTAGACGCTTTGTGTTTGGCAGCACCATCTACAGTATCAAACATACTACACTCATGCAAGACAAAAAAGATGGAGGTATCGCCCTCCAAGACATAACAACCAAAATACAAGCACTTAGGATCAAACACGTAGGTGAAATCCTACAACACTGTGGGATGTGGATTTTAATTCCTGAGAATAATTCGTTAAAATGTCTAGGGGGTATTATTGATTCTCTGGTCACTGGTCAGAATGCAGGGTGATCAGGGATATTTACCACAAATCTCAGGAAGAAAGAGCTCAATCCTTGAAACAATGGCATCTGTGTGTAGGTTTCCCTTCCCACTTCATCACCCTTTACATTATCTGTGGTGCTAGAAGGATATTGATTGCTCACAACATATAAACAACCACTTGTTGGACACCACATTTACTTGATGTACACAACACTTTTGGACAAACAGTTCAGGTATTAACTCAAGATCTGCAATTACATATATAGATGTGTAATAAACACTATGCATTTTCAGACAGGCATGGGAATGATATGCAGTATTACAACATAGTACCCAGTGACCCCAGAAAAAAAACAAGGTTATTACAACCAACACAACAACCACAAATTGGTTCTGCTAACTTGACTCATTGTACCTAGATATAATCACACTGGTCTAGGTGCAGAAACCCAACATATATATTGTTGTTTCTGACACCATGTACAATTATCATATTTAAAAATAATGAGTTGATGTCAAAATACTATTTACCTTAACCATCATTGGTTATACCTCATTACACACTAACACTCTTTATATGTCATAGAAGAAAAAAACACACACATGAAAACAGTTGATACTAATAATTAAATTAATTAATTATAGTGTTCATTTAGGCATTGCGGATGGGTATTCTTCTCCAGTGCAAAGCAGTTAATGTCCATATTTATCCGTGACAGCAATAAATACTCACAGTCATGTTTAATGTCCACTGAAGTTTGTTGCGGAACAACTTATAATCCTTATTATGAAATAAATTCACCACATATCTCCTCCGTGGAGCTGAATTCAAGAATCTTCTTTGCGAACGGCTCGGTGTCAGTGTGAAATTGAGGCCTGGGTTGGTCATACCTTCAGGAGATGCATCTTTGGTCTTGGACTAAGGTTCTTCCCTATATCACCATATCTGATGAAAAGGATGCCTACCTTTCAGCGTCTCGGCTTATAATATCCGAATCTCAATTTTGTTCCCACAGATTTTTCACCCACCTAGTCATCAGTCTATAACCTATTCCACCGTTATTGGCATTTAGGCTGACATGGGACCAGCACAGAGTTCTGATTCATTATTTACTTTCAGTGTAGACATACAATTCTGCTTGTTATTCATTTGGTTCATCTGGAATTAATTCCAGGATTCTGCTGCAGGCATGGAACTGAAGAATATTGACTCCACCACATATCCAGGGTTGCAAGCCATCAGGTGATTCCTGTGGTTGCAGGCGTAGAGGCATTTACTCCGCTAGCTGCTTTCATATGGTCTTTTTTTTTATGTGTTCAGGTTTGGGAACCTTGAGGTAATCTGGTGTAGGTATGGTTTTCAGTTGGCACCTTGGTTGTATTGGTTCAATGTCTTCTTCCCATTTGTTTGAGTTGGTGTTCATAGCTAGAACTTGGTGTTGCATGGCTGGAACCTTATGTTTGACTTTTGCAGCTGTGAGATGTTCTTTCGAAGACTTATCCATTGTGGATATTAACTTGGTAATCCAACCAACAGTTGAAGATTACTCACTGTTGTTAGTTTTAATAACTTGTAGAAGGATTGTCCCATAGTTTCACTGATTTTGTTGAATGATGAGGCCATAGATGATACTTCTCAAACGTATAACTGACGAGTCACTGTTGTCAGTTACTTTGTTGATCTTCATCTTTGTAGATTATTAGATCTTGAAGTCCATCCTGGATCTTCCTACGAAAATAGGACTTAATCACTCACCCAATCAGTTATCTTCAACTTTTCTGTTGCTCGCTATGGAGCTATTGAGCGCCGCAGTAAACATTGAGGTATTGCTAGATCCAGACTATGGTTTGGACATTCACTTTATGGCTGTTGACCCAGGATCCAGTGTTAGTGATATAGTCCCACCAAATTCAACCACCACCTGCTTCTCTTCTATAGAAAAGGGATGACAAGAATACAACACTAGCATTAACCTACTGTGTTATGGTAAAAGGTTTACAACACAATTACAAACACAAATACAAAACACCAAGGGGAGAAGGGGAAAGGAGTGGGTGTCCATGTTCCACTGTCCCTCATTGCTGAGTAGAGCCATTCTGACTCTTCATAGTGAGTAAGGTATTTTCTCACTTATATTTTGTTCTGTTGTTACTGGGACTATTGGATGGGTGAAGTCATTCTGTCCATCCAACATGTTGATATTGTCTCTCTCATTACTTGAAGAGAATAGCCTATACAGAATCCCTGTGGTTTCTAATGCCGCGTCTTCATTTCGGCACTATAATCCTCACTAGGTCAAGACTATTCACCATTGGCTTCTTAAGTACTGACATACATATGTATTCTTACCTCAACATCCTCTAATCCCAAGGTGCAACATTAAAATGTATATTCCCACAGTAAAAAGTAACAATCAGAACAAAGAAAATTCTCATACCAGAAAAAAACATACATGTACATTTCTCTGATATTAAGTACATGATACTCATACATAATAATTAATCATAATGCTGATGCAGGGAGCCTTTGTTTTTGGGTTTTCTCAGGGGTTAATCCATAACTTAAAACATACATTGTTTTCCCCCACTGCGTACAGCAGATGAGGATAGTAGTCGCTGTGATATATTTTGTCAAGGACTGCTATTATTCAAGCAATTTATTCACATCAATCTTCGCTTCTGTTCCTACTACAGTGAGGTGATGCGGAGTGAATCCTATCCGAACATGCATTTACATCACGCGTTTAATTGTTCATGAATTTATATTCAAACATGGCCTGTCCCTAACACTATTTTATGAAATGATTATATGTTCACCCTCATATGGAGTGGTTACTAATCTGTTAACAAAAGAATGGTACTAAAATTTAGCACTATATTTCCAAGTTACAGATTATAATGTGGCAAAATATTTTATCCCCTGACTAAGTAAGAGTCAGGAATATGCGTAATCATTTGTATGTCCCCGCATGGATAAAACACCTTTCTATAGTACATAGATTATTTGCAGATTTCTAAGCATAAATAGTGAGATATTGTTCACCGTGCCTAGAAGTTTTAACATAGGAATATGAAATTGACAGACACTAGTTCTTTACTATGAAGCATGAATCAGGGGTCTGCTCCTACATTGAGAAAATCTCTAGAATGTGTTTCAGACATGAGAGTTGATACTTTACAGTACACATAATATTCATAGATTATAGCACTACTAGTGAGATATAAGTTCATAATGCCTATACAAGATATTAACATATGGATTTGAAATTGTAAGACATAGGAAAAATTACAGCGTGGCGCCCACATGTGTTTCCTTAGTAAACATCATCCAGCCTGGTTTAAGAGAATTGTAACTAATTCTTAATTAAACATACTGGTCTATGTAATACATAAATATATCTTAATAATGTAGATAACATACCAATAGCTTGAAGAGAATCATGTTTTTAAGGCAAACTACCTTCTCCCCGAAGGGAAAGGTCGACTTTCTTGTGTGTTCTCTTGACTAGAAATGGCCGCTTCAGTCTTTGTTTTCCCCCTCGCCAGGATTGGCCAGATACGGGAGAGAAAACAAGCCAAAATAAATTTAGCTGTGCCACGGTCAGTCTATCGCTGTTTTATTTTCTCCTACATTAAGTAAGTTACTTAAACAGTAATTGTAAGGGTTTGTTTATTTTTAAGGGAGTCCATAAATAGGAAAGGGTAAGGACGTTTTATTATACCACAAACACCCAGAAAAACACCCTCTAGCACACTATTACATTGGAATTAGGCTATCTTATTTAAAACCTATTAGGAATACATCCTCACATTACTTTGGCACTCTCCCAATATTTTACAAATCATGTATTTCAGCCATTAAAGGACACGAAAAATTACTGCACAAGAAAACACATACAATCTACAAACATTTAGTTAAATTACAAGCAACTCCAGTTCACCTCAGAATTCAAAGAGGACATAGATATTTCATAAAAGATTATACCGAAACTTTCTCAAATATTCACAACAAGCAGATTACCCCAAAAACAAAGGAAAATACATATAGGCTTGTTTACAGCATGACCCCAACAACAGAGAGAACAGCAAAAATAACTAAACAAATACTACAGTGTCAGCTTTGTAGACGGAACGTCCAAGAATCAGAAGAGCACATATATTACAAATGCGACACAATCATGCCAACAAGAAATCTTCTACAAAACATCCTAAACACTCATACGAAACAAAGAACAGATGTTTACAAAGCAATCATGATAAATTCCATTCCTTACTCCACACAAGACATCCACACAAAGCTACTTGTTCTATTGGCAGAGTACAGACATCTTATATGGACATTAAGAAACAAAGCATTATACAATTACAGAACAATCAACAAAGAAATTGTCCAACAACTTTATCAACAAAAAATCTCGAACATTCTAACCTTAGCACCACAAGCGAAAATCCCGTAAGAGTTTTGCCTGAGGACAGCACATATTACAGAAGAAGCAAACAATGTTTGCAATGGTTGCCTTTGTTTTAAACAAAGAATACCACAACTGTAAATGTGTTTATTGACGGTATTAATAATCTTACAATTATTATTATTATTATTATTATTATTATTATTATTATTATTATTATTATTATTATTTTTATTACTATTGCTACAATTATTAATAATTTTCCCAGTATTATATTTGAATGTGCAACATTAAATATATTGTGGATATATGTCTGTGTCGTTGGCAGTAACATATTTATGCGTCTGGGTGCGGATGCAGGTGTGTGTGTGTGTGTGTGTGTGTGTGTGTGTGTGTGTGTGTGGTGCATGTATTTGCACGCGCATGTGTATGAGTGTGTGTTTGTGTGTGTGTTTATGTGGGTGTGCGTGCGTGTAGCAGCCTTTAAACCAAGGCGATATCTCAAGTATTAAAATGTTATATGGTAATGATATGCTTGAAAATGAAAAAAATATGCATCACCATGTATAAACAAATTAAATGAGCCCTTTGAGTACCCAATAAGCTAAAGTGACCGGTAGTGGTCAGATTTTATGTCCTTCTCAGACACTATCACAGTTTTGAATCATTTATCTCCCTGGGGACAGGCCATGGACTTTAATTGCTAGTTTTAAATCCCTGATTCTTGTTCCCCAAACAAAGGGGTCATGGACATTTACAGGGCACTAGAGTGTCATCCTGTAATTTGACATCAGGCCAACAACACTAACAATGTGAACCTTCACCTCTGTAGCTAAGTGACCCAGAAATTAGAAAGAAGCCACATTTTAATGGGAATGATAATTTAAAGTTTATTGCCCAAGCTCACGGCATTCAATGTACTGCTGTCTCTAAAAACCATGAGATAGATCAAGATAAAATGTGTGTGTGTGTGTGTGTGAGAGAGAGAGAGAGAGAGAGAGAGAGAGAGAGAGAGAGAGAGAGAGAGAGAGAGAGAGAGAGAGAGAGAGAGAGAGAGAGAGAGAGGAGAGGGAGAGATGGACAGGTGTTACATACATTCCGCTTGTGGAAGTGGAAATGAAGCATATGCAAGGCATGTGTGTTTACATGCACTATGCCATAAATGTCATATTATCATAACTGTATATATGTATGTATTTGTTTTATTCACACATGTGACACCTAACACTAACAAACGGCAACGCTCTGTAATATACACAAACAACAGAAACACACATTACACCTTGTAAATGTACATTGTTTTGTATGAAATAAACGTTTAAAAAAAATTAGAATTTTATTTCTGTAATTTTTTGGGAGTGGAACTTTTGAATTAATCGAAGCATTTGTTTTTTTCCGTTCGCTTGGCCGAGAGAAGGTCAGTACACAATTCACATGTGTATATGCTTGATTTTGTTTTTGTTTAAAAAAAAGGTTGGCCGCGTGTGTGTCAACATCAGGAATTTCATTCAATGTTGTGGGTGTGAATGAGAACACACGGTGTGTGGAAGGACATTTTTTTTCATGCCGGGCCGGGTCAGACAGACAGACAGACAGACAGACAGACAGATAGTCGGGAACGGAAGCTTATATGACTATTTATACGAATTAAATGAGATGCTCCCCACCAGGACCTGGGCTAAGTCGAACCGGGTCGGACAGACAGATAGACAGACAGACAGATAGTCGGGAACGGGAGCTTATATGACTACTTATATGAATTAAATGAGATGCTCCCCACCAGGGACTGGGTGAAGCCGGGCCGGGTCAGACAGACAGACAAATAGACAGACAGACAGATAGTCGGGAACGGGAACAGGAGCTTATATGACTACTTATATGAATTAAATGAGATGCTCCCCACCAGGAGCTGGGCGAAGCCAGGCCGGGTCAGACAGACAGACAGATAGATAGATAGATGGATAGATTCCCGCCAGGGCCTGGGCGAAGCCGGGCCGGGTCTGCTAGTTACATATATTTCGATTTCGTCTTCTGGTTTGCCATTTGATGATATTATACTTCCTAAGTACTTGAAACTCTTCACTTGTTTCAGATGGTGTTCTTTTAGACGAATCTTTGTTGTTTTTTCTTCTTTGGTTTAGTTATTACCTCTGTTTTACTGATCGGTCGTAATCTTCTCTCAAGAATTTTGCAAAATATTTTCCCAGTATGACTCAAAAGGGAAATGCCTCTGTATTGTGCTACCATCATTACGACTAATTAGGGTGTTACTATTACGGCAGACAGAACGAACTGGCACAATGTAACAGTAATACTGGGTCGTAAGTACAGAGAATGGGCGGCGGGCCACACAGAGTTTGAGGTGCAACAACTGATCCAGAGTAAGACACATGAAGGTGACATAGTTTCTTCTTCTTTCGTTCGCTTGAAATATGTCTGCAATGTCGTCTCTTGCATGAATTGAACTGTTTTTTTCAGTTCACACAGTGGTCCATAGAGTTTATCTTCCACTGTCGTCTCTCTAGGCCAGAAGGTTTGCCTAGATATGTTATATTTTGGGCAGTCTTGGAGTATGTGCTCTGCTGTCTGCGACGCCAATCCACATGTGCACATGGCTGTTTCACCAATCTTGAATTTTGTATACATGTGGTTGCGTAATCTATTGTGTCCTGTTCTGAGGCGCAGAATAATGACTTGTTCTGGTCTGTCCATAACGTGGTAGTCATCTTGAGCAGGTTTTGGTGGCTTTCTGACTGATTTGATCATTCTTTTCTTTTGGTGGTATGTGACGGGCACATCAGGCTGTTCTTATTTGGCTCCTTCCTTAGCCAATTGATCAGCTCTGTCGTTTCCGGGTACTCCACAGTGGGATGGTATCCACTGTATGGTGACTTTATGCTGACTGCTAAGTTCAGAAAGTAGTGTCCTTAGTACTGGCAATTTCCCAGAGAGGAGCGCCTCGAGTACTGATTTTGCATCTGTTAGTAGCACCACAGGTTGTGTACCATTGCTGTTATTTAGTAATTTCTCTGTTGCTATCTTGATTGCCTCAATTTCGGCATCATAGTTATGGCAGTACTTTCCTGTCGGTACTCTGGCTGTGTCCCTAGTATTATTTGGGTATTCTATGTACACTCCCGCTCCTCCATTTCGAACAGCATTTTGTGCTGACCCATCTGTGTAGACTCGGATCCAGAGATCCTGTGGGTATTCTTCATCAAGGAAGCTGAGAGTGGCTGTTCTGCGCTGCACACTGTTCTGTTCTTCCTTGTCAAATATTCCTCTCACTTTTGTCTGGATTTGTAACGATAGTCTATGCTCATCTTTCCATGGAGTTCGCTCTGGAATAGTTGTTAGGGGGATACCAACTGTGGGCAGATCAGTGGTTTCTCTGCAGAGTCGTTTGGCCTGGTGGATAAAACTATTCTTTTCAACCGCCCCATAGCTAGGTTTTCAAATCTGTTCTTCATAGGGTGGCCTGGCAAGCTGAGGAACTTTTCTGCTTGTATTAGCGTTTTCGTATCTCTGCGCTCACTCAGTGCCTGTGTCCTCCCCATCTTCTCCATTTCCACTATAGGGGTTGATCTCATCCCTCCTGTGGTGACTCTAAGTGCTTGATTTTGCACCTTGTCCAGCTCTTGTAGTGTGGTTTTTGATGCTGAACACCACGCAGTTGACCCATATTCCAGGTGTGGTCGTATGCTCTGTTGGTAAACTTTGCTAAGTATTTTCGTACTGGCTCCCCATGTGGTTCCACTTAGCTTTCTCAGGATGGCTATTTTCCTTCTGGCGTTTGCTACTGCTTTGTTGATGTGCTTTCTCCATGTCAGCTTGCCATCAAATGTTACTCCAAGGTATGTTGGTTCTTTATCTTCTCTTAGGGGTGTTCCATTTATCTGGATGATCCCTGCCTTTTGTTTTGGAGAGAGGGTAAATAGGGTGGTGCTGCACTTGTCAGTGTTTATGCTGACACACCATCTATTTGCCCATGCAGCAAATGTATCTACAGCTCTTTGTAGCAATCTGGTGGCCACTGATGCATATTCATTTGTGCTCCATAGAACCAGGTCATCGGCGTACATTGCCGCTTTAATTCCATGCGGTAGGTGAGCAACAAGATCATTGATGAAGATTAGAAAAAGTGTGGGGGACAAGACTCCGCCCTGGGGGACACCGTGACGCAGTAGTACTTTCTTGCTCTTGAGTCCGTCTATCTGTACTCGGGCTCTTCTGTTGTGCAAGTATGCTTTCACCCATTTGTACATTCTTCCATTGACTTTGCAGTTTCTCAGTTTCTTCATCAGACCTTCTTTCCAGACTTTGTCAAAGGCTTTCTTCAGATCTATCCATGCCGCAAGCACCAGCTTCTTCTCTTGGAATGCATCCTCAATTTCTTGAGAGAGGTAGGTTGTCTGATTTTCCGTAGAGTAGCACTGCCTAAAGCCAGCCTGCTGTGGCACAAGGATGTTTTTACTTTCAATGTACCACTGCAGTCTGTGATTGATGATGCGCTCCAGTGTTTTGCAGAGACAGCTGGTGAGGCTAATTGGTCTGTAGCTAGAGGCAATGGAACCATCTTTCCCTGATTTTAGGAGGGGTATCATGATTGCTTCTCTCCAGGCTTGTGGAACACTGCCTAAGGTCCAGCTGTTATTGAAGATCTGCAACAGCTTTGTTTTGGCCTCTGTTCCTAGGTTCCTGATCATTTCATTGGAGATACCATCAGCTCCTGGTGACTTTCTCATTTTCAGTTTTGATATGGCTAGCTCCAGTTCGCTGATTGTGATGGGTGCCTCCAGAACCTCATGTACTATTTCCTTCTGTCCTGTATGTTGTCGTTTCTCTCGAATCTCTTGTTGTTTCTCTGGACTAATTTTGATATTGCTATCTTGTGCGAACGAGTCCGCAAAATGGTCAGCTGCTTGCTTTCTTGTTAAGATTTTTCCATCTTTATGTAGCGCAATTTTTGAGTTTCTCCCTGTGCCCTCGTCATTAAGCTGTTTTATTAGCTTCCACAATTTCCTTGTGTCTCTTTCAAAGTTCAGAGACTCCGTTTTCTCCTGCCAGCTTTTCCGTCTAGCCTGCAGCTTGGCCCTTTGAAATTTGGCTTTTGCATGCTGGAATTTATTGTGGTGCTCTTGGCTGGGTGTGGCCTCTGCTTGCTTTCTACACACTTCAACATCATTATGCAACTGTTCCAGTTCACTACTCCAGTAGGGTTTATATTGTTTACGGGCTCCTCTTGGTACTGTTTCTCGCGCTGCCTGTAGTATGCATTTCCCAAACTCTTCAACTACTTTATTTATGTCTTTCTCAGTGTTCAGGTTTCTAACCAATATGCTGGTGTGATGCTTGTACATTGCCCAGTCTGCTTTCTTGTAGTTCCACCTCGAGAGGGTGCTGCTTTCACTTACAAGCTCATTTTCTACGGTTAGAAAGACTGGCCGATGGTCACTGCCACCAAGTTGTTTCCCAACAATTCGTGTAATGTTCCACTCCAGGTCTGGTGAATGAAAAGAGAGGTCAGGTGTAGTTGTATGTGGGTCAGACGGCTTGTTAATCAACATGAATCTATTCTCATCCTGCCAGTCTTCCAGTCTCTCTCCTCTCTGGTCCATGTGATCATAGCCCCAGCTCTGCGAGTGGCTGTTGAAATCGCCACACACAATCATTTTTTCTTTTAGTGGTAGTGTGTCCAGTGCCTGTGGGCGGTCACTTGGACAGTAGTAATTGATCAGATGTAGATCTGTATTACCTGTCTTAAGTTTAAGTGTCTGATACTCAGCCCCTTCCATGTAGACTTTGATTTGGGAAGCCATGATGTTATTTCTTACAAGGGTCAGTATCCCACCTTTTCGCCTGTCCTTTCGGTCAGATCGGTAACACTGGTAGCCTCTGATTTTGAAGGCTATATTTTCATTGAGGTGAGTTTCTTGCAAGCAACATATGCTTACTTTTTCTTGGTCCAAGATTTTTTCTAATTCTATTTTTTTTTTGCTGACTCCCTCCGCATTCCAGTGCATTATTTTAAGTCTTCGTTTGGTAAGGCCAGTCATCCTATTCTCATGTCCCCTGGCTCCACAGGACATCTGAGAAGGACCTCCAGTAGTTGGGGTTGGACCCATTCGAGACATAGGGCCCGGCACTGCACCTGCCTGGGGGTCCAAAGCAGGGCGAGCACCATAACGATTAGCAGTAGTCGACATATTCCATTTTGCGTGATTGCGTGGCATCCTGATTTCTGTGGTGCGCCTCTTGGCTGGTTGCCTCCGACTTCAGCACCTTTCTTTGCTAGAGCAGACTGTGGTCTCACTCGAGTGTAGATGTGTACACGCGCACACACCTGTCTGCACATGCATGTACGTGCATACACATCTAGAGCATACTGGTTATTTTCCGGCGCCAGAGATTCGCCGTCGCCCCTTCTCCTGTTAGTTTAAACAGGTCCGCCGCATGAAGGCCAGGAGTTGGACTTTTGCTGCATAGGTTATGTATTCACGAGCCATTGAGGTATTTAAGCAATGTTGGGCGCTCACCCCAACACCGCGCCTCGGCTACATACAGCAACATTTGGAACCCGGTGACATAGTGATCTATACTGATGGGTGAGTGGTGCGAAACAGGTGGAGTGGTTGGGATTTCATTGCGAAGGCTAATGAACGATTCTTTACAAAGGAGTATATGACATCTGAGGCTTCGACTTCCAGCATGAGAATGGAGGTGGAAGCAGTCACGGCGATATTCCGTTGGTGAGAGGAGACCACTGCAACACAAAATGTCTTCATCACGGACTCAAGGAGTATGCTTAGTAAATTGAGAAAGAAATGTTTCGTGTGGAATGGCTCACCTCGCTTCAGAGGTCACAAATTGTAAGAATTGTATGGATGTTTTGCCCTGGCCATGCGGAAGTGCGGGGGAATGAACAAGCTGATAGGCTGGCAGAGAATGCACCTCTTGGTGGTCGATTATCTATGGACAAGGGAGAGGTGGTCGTGCGCCTGTGGGACCAGATGGAGAAGGTGGAGGAACAGATTGAGAACCCGTATGTGAAAAGGATGAGATTGCTGGGGATTGGCAGGGGTCTAGTAGAATCTCAAAACTGATAGGGAAGACAAGGAGAACTTTCAATCAGATATCGGTGGGAACTATTAGTAGTGTGACTCTTCGCTGGCTGTTGAACAAGGGAATGGAGCGCATATGGGAATGTCCTGAGTGCAGTGATGTCGGTTCTTAGCTCAAATATTGCTGATGTTGCTGCTGCTTCTACTAAACGATGGCTGTCGCTGCTACTACTATTTCTACGACTGCTGCTGTTGTTACTACTGTAGCATCTGTTGCATATGTTGCTATTACTGCCACTTGGTCTTCCTTCTCTCACACCTTGTTTTGCTCTTAATAAATCAATGATAAATAATTAAATTCATCATCATTATGTAACCGGGTTACATAAAGGAAGAGAAGAATAGTAACACTATAATATACCATGCATGTCGTAGAAGACTACAAACGAAGGTTGGCGTGAGACTGTCTACATAATCTCATAGAAACAAACTTTAGATGCTAAATTTAATCAGTCATGAACAAGTCAATAAAGGGTTTTGCGTGAGGTGGTTGAGGACCTGTGTCCCGTGTGGAGACGAAAGGTAGAAGACGAACGAGAAGAAGAAGAAGAAGAAAAGAAGAAGAAGAAGAAGAAGGGGAGGAGGAGGAGGATGAGGAGGAGGAGGAGGAAGAAATAATAATAATAATAATAATAATAATAATAATAATAATAATAATAAAACAGTAGGTTCATTTATACTGGGGGAAAAAAACCCAGAATGAAACAGAATAGGTTTCCCACGCCTCCCCGCAGCTCAAATGCCGGTAACATACACCCCGCCTATTCCTACGATAGAAGAGGGAAAGAAGAACTCCCCAACACACTCCCCGTGGAGATGGTATTTCATTTCCGGGTCTGGAGAAAAATCTACACATCAGTCTCAGCCCTATAGTATAGATGTAAGTCCTTTTCAGGTCACCAACATGCTGACTGCCTTTCTTCTTTTGCTGTGATGTATCCCTCACTGGTGCATGCAATCTCAACCAACTCACCTCAAGCCGCAATACGGCGTGTATTTTTAATGACTGCAGTGTTTGAAAATATTGCGGGTCCAAGTTTTTTATTTACCTGTTATGTTGCATGAACTTTATAGAAGGTGAATACAAAATTTGGACCGGCAATATTTTCAAACACTGCACAGTCATTTAAAATACACCCAATATCTTTTGCTATCTCACGCAGCTGCAGCTACCTTCTTCCCATATTATTCATCTGTCTCTAAGTCTCTTCTCGTGTGTTTGAGGTTTTCCTCTGTTTTTTTTTAATTCTACCTTGTGTGTTTCAGACAAAGGAATTTCTAGTTCAACTATTCTGCCTTTAACGTACCAGAAAATGTTGTAGTACTCAGAATATCAGGTTGGGTCGACTGCGTAGCTCTAACAACAGCCCAAACGCCAGGCGGACTTGAACCCAGCACTAGCGAGTCCTGCAGGCGAGTGCACTAGCCACTGGATCCTGCAGGCTTTATTGCCTTACTATGTGTGTTAATTTCGATATAGATGATTGTCTTTCAGATTTATAGAGGAGATTACAATCACCACCATCATCATCGTTATCGTCGACGTTATCACCAGCATCATAACAGACGGTCACGAACTCATTCCGCCCCAACCAAATCGACTGCTTCGTTCCTCTTACGAGGGAAATATGATTAAATTATATGATATGAAATATGATTATATTGTTTACTCTTACGAGGGAAGTACGTCACAACAAGTTATGCACCTCAAAGATCAGTGTGTCCGACTTTCACCATACATAAATAAAATGTTCACGGTTTTCATTTGCTTCTTTTAGGACTAGCTCATTGGTTATTCTGCCCGTCCATAGTATTCTTTAGTTTCATCGGAAACCATATTTCTACTGCCTTTAGATGTTTTTTCAGCTTGTCTGCTCATTGTCTACATTTCACATCCATACACAAGTATACGCTCTATGTAGCGCTTCAACATTCTTTTTCTCTTTGCAGTCGACATCTTTTTATTAGTCAGTATGTTTTCCATCTTGCAAAAAGCTACCTTTGCCAAAGCAATTCTTGTTCCAATCTCATCACGGCACCTCCCAACAGATGTTATGACTCACGAGATGGTTGTATTGATTCACATGTTTAAGAATGTTACCATTTACTCGTATATCACATTGTTGTATCTTCTTTCTTCCTAGTGACGAACATAAACTCTGATTTAGATTATAAAACACGTTCTTTTTGAGAACATCTAAGCAATAGTCAGTTGTTAGCTGGCATAGGCAGTTATTTAGTCGTCAGATTGTCGTCACTGCGTGTCAAGCAAGTGTATCAACTGACGATATCAATTCTGTGTTGGTTAAATTTTCTTCTTTAGCTCCCTATACAGCGCTCTTGCCTGGCTCGATCACGACTGATTTTTTGTTCTTGCAGTGTGGTCATGGTTACAGATTCACAGTCACAACTTAATTTGCTTAATATCACTGCTTCTTAGAAGGTATTCGCTATGCCTGTATCAGCGCGATTAATTACTTGTCCACTTTCAACTGTAGTCCGGCCTGCAAGCCGATCAACGTGTTCATTTCCTCTTCTTCCATAGTAGCCTGGCCCTGATTACTGGTAAAGGAGTAAACACTGTAGGTCCAATGAGCACGCTGCACACATTTCTCGGAAATCGTAAAGAGCTGTCATAATTTCCCTCTGCTCTGGTAAAAAATGTAATACAGTGATTCCTCGGGTTACGAACTTAATTCGTTCAAGAACTCGGTTCGTAACCTGAAACGTTCGTAACCCGAAACATTGAAATCAATGAAATAAAGACAATCCGTTTCAAGATGAAAGAATCGTTCTTTTTTTTTGTTTGGTTTTATTAACATCCGTTCGTTTACCTGACAACACGCAAAGAATACGTGTACGTCACGTATTAAATAAAGAGAAAGAAAACAACCAAATGAATTAAATGTAAAATAAAAATAAAAAGATTTAGTCTATCTTTATTACCAAGAAAACGATCATGAGAAATTTGTCACTTTCTTTGTTATTCTGAATCATTAGTTTCAGGAGTATCTTGTCGCTGTTTCTTGGCAGCCGACTGGGAATCTTTCTGCACCAAGAAACTATCAAGGGAAATTTGTCGCTTCCTTTGCTGGAGAATCTTTCTGAAGTGGGCCATCGTGTTATCATTCATCAGGTTTACTGCCCTGTTAGCAACAAGTTTGTTTGGATGATGGTTCACAATGAAGTCTTCGACGTCTGCCCACTTGCTGCAAATTTCTTTAATCCTGGCAGTTGAAACGGTCACTGACTCCTCATCATCGGACGACTGCTCCTCCTTTAATGTCTTTAGCTGTTCATTCTGAAGATCCACAAGCTCATCTGTAGTACTGTTTGTACTGTACGCGATCGTTTGTCTCCAACGTTACACCTTGCTCTCTCTCTCTCGCCTTCGTTCGTAACACGAGGCACTGTTCGTTACCCGAGACATAACACTTTCGAAGTTGTTCGTAACCTGAATTGTTCGTGACCTGAGGCGTTCGTAACTCGAGGTACCACTGTATTTCAATATTGCGAATAGCTACCCACACCAGAATATATTAGCATATAAAGAGAGTGTGGACTGCTATGAGAAACCGCCATAAGAGTGTGCCCAAGAATACGTTTATAGGTAATCTCAACACTGTTTGTCTATCAAGAATTATGATGACCATTCACTTCATCCGCTGGGGTTGGAAGTATGGAGCCGTGAGTTCTAAGATGGCTAGTAAGGCCCATTTTGGCTCGAAATGTTCTTTGACAGTGTGGGCAAAGAATGCTTGACGTTCCGGGAGGATGATCACATGCAGTGGTTTTTCAGTCCAGCCTTTTTTCCCCCACAGCTCTTGCAGTTATGTTTGCTTTACAAGTGACTGCACCTTGCGTAATATGTATGCCACAAATTTCGGTCTTTGACAGCAGTCTCCCAAGTGTCGTGATGAATTCCAAAAGTGAGATCTTCAGTGTCTTTACAGCGTTTCCTCTGACCGCATTGGGAGCGTTTACCACAACGCAGCTCGCCGTAGAAATATATTCGTTTAGGAAGCCTTGATATTGCATTCGAGTCAAGTGACCAGCCGAGCGACTCTGATTCTTCATTAGTGGCTCTTTCTATGACTTCAGTGTCTGTGATCTTGTCTTGCCATTTAATCTTCAATGGCTCCCTAAGTCATTCAAGAAACAAGTGAAGATCATAAACTGATTAGAGTCATTAGACGTAGACAGTGAAAATGTGTTGGGCATGTTATGAGAAGAAATGACTTGGAGAACTTGGTGACAACTGGCAAGATCGAAGGGAAGAGACCAAGGGGAAGACCGAGAAGTAAATACCTGTATGGCTTGGGCACGTGGCATGGTCGAGACAGATACACGGAGCTGATCCACGACTCTGGCGATCGAGTGAGATGGCAAAACATGATCACTCACGCTTATCGGCATGGCACATGATGGATGGAAATTCCTAAGGCAGACTGTGTGGAACTGGTTTAATTTCCTAGCGTGTCGCTGGTAAACAGTCCAGGTTTCACAAGCATATAGTAGTAGACACCTTGCAGTCTTGACAGACCAAAGTATGTGAGTGGAATGTGGCCAATATTCCATCACAATGTCTGGGCAGAGCTTCAGAGATCATGTGATGCCCAAACGACATGACCCCTCCCTCGGCCTAGTCTTGTGTATTCCAGAGGAATGGGTAACCAATACGTCTGGCACAAGGTAGGCTGCAGACGCTGGCGGCTCAGCGTCAATCCACCGAGACCTCACCACCACGAGCCGGTGGCGAGTTATGGCCAGACCCTGACACCCAAGGGACCCGGCTTAGAGGCGTTCAGCCATGTCCCACAGGTGAGGGCCTTATACGAGCCCGGACCATGAGGGCGCGCACATCTGTCAATCACAAGTGTCCGGACCTGTGTAAAGCGTGCACTATCGTCAGGCTCCCCACCTGACTTATAGCGGTCCCCGCGACCAACGGGAATAGGCCCGCCATAGCTACCGCAGGAGATATTGCCTGTCTATTTGCAAGCAAATCTCCCATACTTCCACTGTGCGGATCTCGCGACCAGCGAGAATAGGCCCGCCGGAGATTATGCTCGTCTGCTGCGAACAAATCTCTACCGCTTGACTGAATAAGTAAAGAAACGATAAAAGTAGTGGTATTTCAATTGCGCTTGCGCTCCCACCTATGCTACACCCTTCATGTGTCTTCACAAAGTCGGACTAGAGTCAAGCTCAACAGGGTCTTCTTTCCCCGCTGATTCTACCAAGCCCGTTCCCTTGGCTATGGTTTCGCTAGATAGTAGATAGGGACAGTGGGAATCTCGTTAATCCATTCATGCGCGTCACTAATTAGATGACGAGGCATTTGGCTACCTTAAGAGAGTCATAGGTACTCCCGCCGTTTACCCGCGCTTGGTTGAATTTCTTCACAAGCATATAGCAGTGTGGATAATACAACTGCTTTGTAGGCGTTCAGCTTTGTTTGCAATCTCAACACTATATTTGTGGTCAGAAAAGCACATATCAATATTCGGGCAGAATATCCTGACATGCCACGAGAACTCAGAACTCTGTCAGAAATATACTTTCTAAACTCCTGTTCGAGCAATTAGTTCCGGTCTTTTTGAAGAGGCAATCACTTTAACTTTAACCATGATTGCAGAACTGCTTGGCCAGACAACCGTAAGCCTTTGGGGGATATAACCTCCGTGTTGAATTACGAGTGTTAAAAGAATGAATACAACAGTCGTGTCCCTTTACACCTGTTTGTTTCAAATAACTTTTCTTCTTCTTCTTCTTCTTCTTCTTCTTCTTCTTCTTCTTCTTCTTCTTCTTCCCTTCCCCTACTACTCCTTTACCTTCACTTCTTCCTCCTCCATCTCTTCTTACTCCTTCATTTTAGTCTTTTCTCCTCACCTGCTCTTACTACTCCTCCTTCTCGCCTTCCTTTTCTTATTTTCCTTCTTTTCCTCTTCATCGAGCTTCTTTTTATTTTCACTCTTCTTCGCTCCTCCTCCTATTACTCCTCTGTCTAATCTCCTCCACCTTCTTCTTCTTCTTCTTCTTCTTCTTCTTCTTCTTCTTCTTCTTCTTCTTCTTCTTCTTCTTCTTCTTCTTCTTCTTCTTCTTCATCTTCTTCTTCTTCTCCTTATTCTTCTTCTCCTTATTCTTCTTCTCCATCCTCCTCCTTAAATGTTAGTTCCGGGAGTCTCCGTGGCGAAGAGGTCAAGCCGTTTGCCTCGCACTCCAAAGGATGTGGGTTTGATTTCGGGCCAAGTCTTCTATTTCACGAGTGAATTTTTTCTCAGAGACTCTTGGAGGTCGTCGCTGGAGCTACGGAATTCGTGCTTTGTGCGACGCTTTCGGTTATGCCGCCCTGCAGAAAGAGACCGAGCAATATTGGATAAAACCAGGTGCAGTGAAGTTGATTCTTTCGACTTTAAAGACTTTTTAAAATGTTAGTTCCAAGCAGTATAGAGTCTTGCGTTGATTCAGTGGGGCAGTGTGGCTTCTGATCTCACGGTACGAACGTGAATCCCGCGGCACACGACCATCAGACTGCTTTCTGAGCCCACAGGTGCAATGTGGTGAAGCAGGCAGATCAAGCCTATACATGTCTATTCTGTCTGTTATGTCTCGCCATGAAACGAAGAAAGGTAAACAGCCCGTGCCGGTCAAGAGCGTACACGCCTATACATATATTCTGCCTGTCATGCCGCGCCGTGAGACGAAGAAAAGAGAAGAGTCCCTGCCGGTCAAGTAGCAGTTGTCCTTGAATTAATTATATGCATTTCTGCTTTATTGAAAAGCTTTCTTTTTCTCGAAGCTTGAGAGTTCATTCTGGTGTTTGTCCCAGGTCCCCATGACACCACAGACTGCCACTGTCTATGTAAGAGTATCAACACAAGTAACACACACGTAACACACTTTATCTCGAATACCACCAGATACAGAGTGGCTTCGAGATTACATTATCCGCCTCTGGCTCATTTTGACTTAGAATATCATGGATCAAGTAAAAGAAATGACACAATACCTGAACAGAGGAGAAAGCAGGATCATAAAGCAACTATAATTTCACAGGAACTGAAATACTTTAGTCGTTAGTCGTTAGTCGCGGTTCGAACATCACAGCAAAGGGTCTCCTCCATTATGCTCCGTTCCCGTACCAGTGAATATCACATAAAATGTTCCCCATTGCCCCATGTGAAGAGAGGAAAAGACAGGAGTCTCAACCAACAACGGCCCGTTCAGACACACTGTGCGTAATGCCAACTCCAGAATATCACCAACTGAAATAATTTGACCATATTTAACGTTACAGACGCTTGGAAAGAAGTCATAAAAGACATGGTTCCTGTAGAAGAGGCACGGTCGACAGTATACTGAAGATGGACATAGGCCATTGCAGACACCTTGAGCATGAGAGTGCATGAGGCGGGAGAAATGGCCAGAGATAGAGAGGCTTTTCGGTGAGCCGTGATGAGTGCCAGGTTCTGCGATGGAGCTACTTTATGAAGATGATGAAGGAGATATACGCGAAGCGAAATATGAAGATGATAAAGGAGATATGCATGCGAAGTGTAATATAAAATTTTGAAAACTGTCATAAAAAATTAAAATTGTACTCATTTCCTAGAGGAGGATTATTGTTGTTAATGTTGCATATCCCTTACAGGACGTTGCAGTCAACACCAGCATTTTTCAGCTGCTGTTGGTGTACTAGGCAAGTTTTTACGTTCAGTAGTTTGCCATTGCTTTTTGAACGACAGGCTCACATACACCAGTAAGTTACCAGCGTGGCACGAACCGTTGCCGATTCTCGCAGCTGCTGTTTTCCTCACGTGGATATACGGGATTACGAACAATGTCGTTAACCCGTTGGACTGAGTATAAAACTTCACAATTATGTGATAGACAGAACGGCATTATACGTGTATATATTAAAAACGATGTCAGTGTAAATTATATATAAAAATGTATACAATACTTAAATCTCATCTCATCTCATCATGTTCCTCTTGTACCGTTGCGGTGTCGAGGTGAAGTATAAACTTCGTGAGAGTGCCCGGTTATGGGCTTCATATATCGATATTCCCATGGACTCTGCTATTCCCTCCGTCCAACGAATACTTAAATATTTAACATAATAATATATATCATAATTATATTATAACCCAGAAGAGTGTAACAAAATACTAATACATATTAAGAAGGTAAGAAGTTGTGGCAAGAAATAAGATGGCGGGAAGATAAAAATAACGTGTAAACTGCAAGCATTCAAGGTAAGATCTTTCAGAACGAAGCCTGAGTTTCCAGCAATCCCAGCACACGTAGACAAGGGAGCTAATAAGTATGAGACTTCTGTACCGCATTCTACCGCTCCTAAACACTTACCGAAATAGGCTTCCAGCCTTAAGCCAGGTCCGGATTTATGTGATATATTTAGTCTGTAACCAAGAGTGAGTAATGACAATCGCTATTACTAACTTTTATTCATGGTGGATTATATTGTTTTTCTACAGTTTACATTTATATATTGTGGAGTTGTTTCATTTATACACGATGTGTTCATGCTGATTTTGTTTAGACGGTTATTTAAGTATAGGTAATTGCCAACAATGTTTGGCCGCGTTTTCAATATTGCTAGTTTGTGTGAGGGGTAACTGCCTACGCTGGCTGCTTACGCGTGGGTTTCCTCGTCTGGTTGTTGTGCTTGATGTTGGCGGGTTGCCGATCATTCCAGATTCGACAACAGAAATGATAAAAGGAGATCTGGGATATATGCATATTTTTTTAAATCTCAGAAGTAGTCTGGGGAAAAGTATGTGCGTTTGTGTTTGAGATGAAGGTTAAATTTAGCCGTTACATTTTGATGTAACTATACAGTGAAGTGTTAAATCTTTTGTGCCGTTAACATTTATTGTCAGACAGTGTAAATTTAACGCCGTGTTCGAGTCTTACAACTCATTCTACATCTACGTGTGTAGTTGGTTACTAAAGTTCAGTAATTGTTCCATTACACACATGCATATGATGTGTGACGTATCGCGGAGGTTAAGCTTAGCTGTGGATGTTACACTGCAGATCGTGTTTCACAAATATCAAATGTTTAATGGTCTTAACGTGTCCCTCGGCGAATAGGATTAGGTTCTGTATACAAGGGTTGAACTGATTCAATGCCGACGGATAATATATCGCCAAATGTCATCGTCAATTTGGACAGAAGGACGATATATCGCCATGCTAGGGTCATCGTGTTATTTATTTTGTATCTTCCGTAATTTCATTTCTCAGGGAGCGGCAATTTACATTATAATACTAGTTCATTTGATGGTACACCGTGGCTGGTCCATAAATCTATTTATGTTTGGCACTGAATCATTTAAAAGTCAAGCGGATCTACTTCATTTCACCGGGTTTTATCCCACATGGCTCTATCTCTTCTCGCATGGCGGCCTGCCGAAAGCGTCGCCACAAGCAGGTACTCCGTAGCTCCAGTGACCACCCCCAGGAGTCTTCGAGACTTCGTGAATTGAATGACGTAGCCCGGAATCGAACCCACAAACTTCACAGCGCGAGGTAGGCGGCATGACCACTTGGCCACGGAGACTCTCGCTTGAAGTCTTCCTGATAATGACATGGTTCGAGTACACCACTAATCCACACCGGTTGGGGGGAGATGTAAGCGAAGTTCATAGGGGGCTGCGCTGGCAATGTCATGGGCTTGGTCGGACGAGGGTTCGCTGGAGTGGCTAAATAAAAGGCCACGGTTCACCTCAAATGTTGCATGGATATCAAGATAACAGAAGTTGACACTGGAGTGGCTAAATAAAAGTTTACGGTACGCCTCAAGTGTTGTATGGATATAAAGAGAACGGAAGTTGACACTAGAGTGGCTAAATAAAAGGCCACGGTTCACCTCAAATGTTGTATGGATATAAATAGAACGGAAGTTGACACTGATGTGGCTAAATAAGAAAAAAACTTTTAAAAAAATCTACGGTACACCTCAAGTGTTGTATGGTTATAAAGACAACGGCAATTGCCAATTGGGTGGCTAAATTTGAGTAGCATCAGCATCATCAAGTGCCTTGGCGTGGGAGATCATGCTTTTCCTCATATTGTGATCCCCAACGGCATGTGTCATGTTGACTCGCTTCCGTGCCCTGAAACAAAACTGTCAATAATTTTATATTGCCGTTTTCCTCTATCTCTCTTTCCACCAATCTTTCCAGTTGTCACAACATGTTCCAGTTTTTAACTTCTCATAATGTGACCAAATAATGACGACTGCCCTTTTCTGATGTTTGTGGTAAGTTTTCTTTGCGACTTTGCTCCTTCTGGCTTGTTGCTATCAAGACGGTTGTCATCAGCATAACGTCAGTTATTTATATTGTGTCCACCAACCAGGATCCCTGACATATTTTCTGTAGATTTCATTATATGTTCACTGTACGACAAGAACAAATCAGGAGACATTACACAACCTTGTCTGACGACCTTCTTCATACATCGAAATGTATCTACCAGGTTGTTGATTATCATGGCTGCTGTTTGCTGTCAAATTATATTTCATCTCATCTCATCATGTTCCTCTTGTACCTTGCGGTGTCGAGGTGAAGTATACAAATCATGAGAGTGCCCGATTATGGGCTTCATGTATCGATATTCCCATGGACTCTGCTATTCCCTCCGTCCAACGTTTACGTGGTCGGCCTCTTCCTCTGTTTCCATCTGATCTCTACATCATTGCTTGTTGTGGTATGCTATTGACTGGTAACCTACTTGCATGGCCAAACCATTTGATTTGCTGCTTTCTAATAAAATATAGTGCTGCTATAACCCCCACTTTAGTCTTGATTTCTTCATTTCTGATCTTATCTCTTCTTGATACGTTGAGTATTCTTCTCACGAGACTCATTTCTGTTGTTATGATTTTTCTTTTCTATTTTTCTGTCTAAGTTTGGCATTGGTAGCATAGAGTTGGTAGGAAGATTGTGTTGTAAAGTGCTTTCTTAGTAGTTATTGATACATGTTTGTTCTTTAGTATTGGTGCCATTTGTCCAATGAGTTGATTTGCCTTATTGCATCTATTTTCGATCTCGTCTCAAATGGATATTATACTTCCTAGGTACTTGAAACTCTTTACTTGTTTCAAAGGATGTTCGTTTAGGTGAATTGTTATATTTTCCTCTTTAGTTAAAGTCATTACCTCTGTTTTGTTTATGCTAATTTTCATGTTATGTTCCCTACACATTTCGTTTAGACTGTTCATGTGGCCTTGTAATTCAGCTTCTTTATTATTGGCAAAACTTTGCCTGTCAATATTTAGTAATCCTTGTAATTGTATTATTTCCTCGTGTTTCACAATATCAAACGCTTGTGTGTATTCCATGAAGCAAAGTACAGTTCTACTTTTACTTCTATAGCGCTTTTCAGTAGTTCCCTGAGATTATATAAGGCATTGTTTGAGCCTTTTCCCTCCACAAATCCACAAACAAGATGAATCAGTCGATCAGCACAAAGATGGACTAGGGAAATCGCGGGCATCTTGGGAATGGCTGTACTCGAGACAGGAGAACTGGCAGCAGAACCCAGTCCGAACTGAGCAGCAGGACATGTCATGGGCAGTAAGAGACGGCCGACATAATATTGCCCACGTCACGTGTCCAGTGCCGCCATTGGTGTATAAACAAAAGAAGCTGGCGCCAAAAACGTATACGTCTGAAGGAGCGGAAACGGGGTCCTTTTCTTTTCTGTTTTTTTGTTTTTAATTTCCTGAAGTAGGGACTTGCCATGGGTCTGTGATCTGATAAGAAGATACAAGAGTTGGTGCATTCGGCGAGGGAGGTTAATATCTGATGATCAGAAGCCTCCCATCATGCTTGCTTCGCCGCGGAGTGTTTACAACTAAGGTCATTGCATTTTGCAGGCCTGAATGCGTGGAGTGATGGCAGACTTGGCCATGAGAATCCCATGGGAAAGGTCCCATGGGATCGGGATGGGATGGGACAGGCGTAAATTACAATTACCATTGGATGGGTCAGAAAAACATGTCCCATGGACAAGTCTGCCAGGCTTGGCCATGGGAATGTTATTCCCATGGGAATCCCATGGAAAAGGTCCCATGGCATGTGATGGGATGGAACATGCATAAATTACCATGGGATGTAAAATATGTCCCATGGACAAGTCTGGATAGATTACCAGTCTCTCCCTAACATCATGATACGACGAACTTAGGGCGCTGAACTCTCGTCCGACCGCCGCCGTGACATTATTATTAGTGTTGTGACCTATCAACTACGCCAACGCGTCCCGATCCGTTACTTACCTTACTGTAACTTTGTTTAATGAAGCCTAAATCTGACATATTCTAGCAGGTATATCTGAGCAGGGAAGGAGATTATGACGGGCATTTGGTTTTATCGTTAACTGCTAAAATTTTGACTTATCAAAGCCGGTGAATATGCCTAACCGGACAGACAAACTTACGATTGCACAGACAAAACAATTCATGGGATTGCGTTTTGTCCCTTCCCGATCTGGATCCATGTTTGGGAACTGGTTTACGGTTTTATTTGTGCTTGTTTGTGTGTTTGCGAATCCATGCTTCTCGCTGCGATTCCTGGGTGAGAGAGAGACATATGCCAAATACCCGAAATGGGATGCCTGTATCAATGCTTCGATATCCTTTGAATTTAGAACCAGACAGAAGGATGGCCTGTTGATGTACACAGATGACAATGGGAAATACGATTACCTTCAGGTGAGTTGCCAGTTTGCATTTCTTGAGTGTCTGTTTTCACAGAATATTAGCACAATAATATTACATTTCCAGTATATCTTTTTAATATATCGAAAGTTTAAAACGGTTGAAAAATGTATATAGACTAACTTTTGGTGCATGTTATTAAAAGAAATAAACTTTATGGGAAAAGAGCTAAAGAGAGACAAAACTATTAAATACCCAGATGGCTTGGCCTAATGGCATAACTGGAACCATAATGCAGACCTGATCGGAGACTGGCCATCATGTGATTGGCAATGATCGCCAAATATTATCGATATAGCAAGTGATCATAACGATATAGACTGTTGCTTTTGCACGAGAAGCGTGCTCTTAGTCAATATTTCAGAGTACCATAATAACAATGTATTGGCCTTAATTTTAGCACCTATCAAAAGGTAAGGGTCAAACATGGTGGATAGGCAGGCGAGGCGTTATGGCCTTGAAGTCTTGCTTGCTTCTGGCCATGGTTTGCTTTTGCATTGTTTCTCATTTGTACTTGTAGTACATGGTTCCGTCGCCCAGCTACCGAGTTGAGTGCTTGCTGCAACAATGCCAGCTGTGGATTTCATGCGGAATGCTTTTTCGTCTATCCGTGGTGGTTTTTGGTTTTTGGTTCAGAAAAAAAAAATGTGTTGCAGAATTGTTGTTTTGCCTTAAACAGTGAGAGAGAGAGAGAGAGAGAGAGAGAGAGAGAGAGAGAGAGAGAGAGAGAGAGAGAGAGAGAGAGAGAGAGAGAGAGAGAGAGAGAGAGAGAGAGAAGCGTCAATGAACTGACTCATGATAAGAAACACACGAGGCGTCTGAACATATTTTTCATGATAACCTGTCATCAGCAGCAAATCTGGAGCAAAGAATCTCAATGGCTCGGAACGCTGAAGAAGAAGAAGAAGAAGAAGAAGAAGAAGAAGAACCTGTCAGGGTTGCTGTCTTGTGTTGATGCTTAGACGTGCCGGTGTGCAGACTGTCATGCTTTATATAGCACTTCTCGACACCTCGAACACAAGACTCCACATAAAACATATCTATTTCTAAGACCTTTTGTGCTATATGTTGTGTTCAGAAGTGTTGTGTTCACACATGATTTGCTAGGCACCGAGAAAGCTGCATTTATGTTTTACATAAGAATGACGAGAACACCATGGACAGATTACAAGCGTAAAGAAGACATGTGTAAATATGTAAACTCACCAAGAGAACTGGCTACTCACATCAGATGAAGACAGTCCACATTCTTTCGGCACGTTATACGAAAGGGGAAAAAAATTGTAGTATGTTGTGACAACGGGAAAGTTTGAGGGCTGAGGGAGGCAGAGAGATAAGATATTGGACAGTTTGACATCACGGTATGGAGGGACATCAGTATCATAAATGCCTGGCAGTACTCAAGACAGACGACTGTGGACAGACATAATCACCAACGCTACATGGCATGGGCTATAAGAAGGTCATCAGCATTATGTGCCATGTCGATAAGAGTGAGCGGTCATGTTTCACCATCTCACACGATCACCAGAGTCGTGGATCAGCTCCATGTTCTTGTCACGACCATGTTACGTAGCAAAAATCATCCATATATTTACCTTTCTGCTTCCTCTTGTTCTTTTCCCCTCAATTGTTCCAGTTGTCACCAATGTCTCTAGTTTACTTCTTCTCATAATGTGCCCAAAAACTTTGACTATCTAAGAAGGTGGTGCTATTTAAACAGCTGGACAAGAATTCTGTCTATAGACTAAAGTTGGTGTCTTGGAATCAGGCTGGGATCTTCTTTCCAGCTTGAAGAAACCCCGCTTTCATCCTTTATTATTCTTGTACTCGTCTCACATTCCTCCTCACTGACTGAACTCTGCGAATAACATTTTAGAAAATGTCTCGTCTCAATGAACAACGTAATCACATTCGTTTTTCTAATTACTTCTTAATCTATATTGTGTCTATTACCGTATTCTATCACTATCAATCGGTTGTCGTCTCCAGAATGAAGGCTGGCTGCATTGGATCTCCAACACTGTCTGTCTCTCGCCCTGATTGTACATTCTGTTCTTCTAACCTGTGATGTTATCTACCTACTTGTATTGTTATATTGATAATGATGTAGGTCAATATCAGCCTATTAAAAGAGGTGTGAGACAGGGATGTGTAATATCTCCAGATCTTTTTTTACCTATACATTGAAAATATTTTCTGAAAAATAGATGATATGGAAGGAATCAACATTGGAGGACGATACATCAATAACATTAGATATGCAGATGATACAGTCATGATCGCAGACAATGAACAGGACCTGCAGCATTTAGTAGGTGCGGTTGTTGCACACAGTGAACATCTAGGGTTAGAATTACATAGTAAGAAGACGCAGATTATGGCCATCACTGGGAAGAATGAAATACCACAATGTGATATACGAGTAAATGGGCATATTCATAAGCAAGTGAATCGATACAGTTATCTCGACACAGTCATAACATCTGATGGGAGATGGCTTGAAGAGATTAGAACAAGAATTGCCATTGCGAAGATAGCCTTTTGCAAGATGAAAAACATACTGACAAATAAAAAGATATCAACTGAAACGAGAAAAAGAGTGTTGAAGTGCTACACAGATCCTATACTTTTGTATGGATTTGAAGCGTGGACAATAAGCAGTCAAGCTGAAAAATATATGATGGCTGTGGAGATGTGGTTTGTGAGGAAAATGCACAGAATACCATGGACACACAGAAAAAACTTACGACCAAGTTCTACAAGAAACAAATGAAAACCGTACACTAATTAGAGAAATTAGACGTAGACAGTCAAAATTGTTTGGACATAATATGAGAAGAAATAAATTAGATAACTTGGTGACAACTGGCAAGATCGAAGGGAACAGACCAAGGGAAAGACCAAGAATTAAATACCTGGATGCCTTGGCCACGTGACATGGTCGAAACAGGAACACGGAGCTAATCCACGACTCTGGTGATCGAGTGAGATGGCAAAACATGACCGCCCACGCATATCGGCATGGCACATGATGGATGATATTGTCTACCTCTTTATCCCTAGCCTTCAACCTTATCCTCCAGTGTGGGTTTTATAAGAATGTTATCTCTTTTAACGTGGCCGACATATTTTACTTGTCTCTTTCTTTATTTCTTTCATCAACTCTCTTTTCATTCCCAGTTTCTCTAGAACCTCTGTATTTGATTGTTTTTGTTTCCATTACAGTATTACAGATACTGGCACCTTGCCGTCTTGACATAGGGTATTTGTTACATTGTGCTTACATAAAATGACATAATAACTACAACCCATAGCGGGCACCAGGGTTGGAGTTATACCTCTCCATAACATTCTGTAAATGAAAAATTATTGTTGTCAGTTCTAAAAGTTCGTTATTTTTCTATTGCCACCCCTCTTGGTCATTACAGTGTCTGGGTACTGGCACCTTGCTGTCTTGACAGATGATAGCTTGTTACATTGTACTTTAAAAAAAAGACATAATAACCTCTCCATAGCACAACACCTGAGCTGAATTGTATAGACCATGTGTTGGCCATGCAGCGTAATCCCACTCTTGGCCTGTCTAGTTTACTCCAGAGGAAAGGTAACACTAATACATCTGGAACAAGACAAGCTACAGAAGCCGCCGGATCAGCAAAATTATGCTCAAATGCCAGCCGGAGCTTCGTTCCTAGACCAGTTACCGACCGAGGATTAAGTCCTGGTCTGCCCTGCCAAGACATTTAGTCTTTAGGTTCCATCTCCTCGCACTAGGATACGGTTTTTACCCTCCTAATTGCGCCCTCCGTCCAAAAACGTTAGCACAATGTGGGGAGTAGCGTTTGGTGAGCGCCGTCAAACATTCGGCGATAACAAAAATCAGGTAGTACCATCCACTGCCATACGGCAGCTCAGTCATATCTGACCAAGACTTGACTAACAATACAGACCCATAGTTAGAATAAATCATTTACTAACATAGCTCTAGAAATAACTGACTACAATAAAGAACCGATGACACAACTAAACAATTAAGGCATGGTCTCCACGATATATCCCACTAAGATATACAGTATTAAGATATATGAATATCCCACTAAATCTGATGCCCTACGTCTGCCGTGAAATCTGGTCCACGGCTGCCAGCCGAGTCAGGACGCTAGTTCAGCCCTTGAAATTTTTCATCAATTTGCGGGTATTTCCCTGGCGAAGTGGTTAAGTGGATGATAGACCTGGCTTATAAAGACAATGTATTTACTTAGCGAATTTGAATTACAAAAGCCACAAGCAATGTATTACACGATTTATTGCCTGGCATATTTCGCTGCACCTCTCAATGCCTACTGCAGCGTTATATATAATTTATTAACTTCATATACGGAGTGGATTCGCCCGATGGCGAGGGACATGGGTAATCGGGAAAGCTGGCCCACTCGCAAAAATAAGTTCACTGTGAACGACGCTTGAGTTCAAAGCTAGCGTATGTAAAAAAGATCCTTTTTTTACGTTCTTTACTTTATGGTTCATTTTCTATATTGTGATTGACTCAGTTTTTTATAAACCAATCGGCACTCTGTGAGTGAGAGAATGATGTAGACAGTAATTTAATACACGCTCACAAGAGTTCATGGTGACACAAGTGAAAGAGAGGCAGCTTATTAACACAATTGTTGACAAACTCGGATAGAATCCGCAGTACCTCGTACAGCCCGCAGGAGGTTGCAAGACATACGCTTAGTAATCACTCACGGAGACCATTTCGCTGGACCTACCTTTATTTGTGAGGAATTATGTGGAAGCTGCGGAGATGTGGATTTATGGAAGAGTGATGAGAAAATCCGTGGACGGATAAACAGTGTCAGCACAGTAGACAGAAGGCTGAGAGCCGGGATGATCACCCAGGCCACACGGCATGGACTGTAAGAAGAAAAAGAAGCATTTATTTACAGACCCGATGCTGATCTAGTCATCTCACAGTTATACAACGTAGAACGAGGGACTAGTAGGAACAAAGTGGTACTGGACAGTACAAGGATAGGATGAACAAAATGCTACAGTATAGAACTAAGAAGCAGATGGGAATAAAGTGCTACAGTATTGAATCAAGAACCAGGATGAACAAAGTGCTACAATATAGAACTAAGAATCAGGGTGAAGAAAGTGCTACATTATAGAACCATGAACTAGAATGACGAAAGTGTTACAATAAAGAACAAAGAACCAGGATTAACAAAGTGCTACAGTATAGAACAAAGAACCAGGATGAACAAAGTGCTACAGTATAGAACAAAGAACCAGGATGAACAAAATGCTACAGTATACAACAAATAACCAGGATGAACAAAGTACTACATTGTAGAGGGGGAAAAAAAGCAAGATAATCAAAGTGCTACAGAATAGAACCAAGAACCAGGATGAACACAATACTAAAGTATAGAACCAAGAAACAAGATGCACACACTGCTAAAGTATAGAACCAAGAAACAGGATGCACACACTGCTAAAGTATAGAACCAAGAAACAGGATGCACACACTGCTAAAGTATAGAACCAAGAACCAGGATGCACACACTGCTAAAGTATAGAACCAAGAACCAGGATGCACACACTGCTAAAGTATAGAACCAAGAACCAGGATGCACACACTGCTAAAGTATAGAACCAAGAACCAGGATGCACAAAGTGTAACCCTATAGAATCAAGAAATAGTGTGAACAATGTGCTACAACTGAAAAAATGAGGGTTCAGAATTACAATGAATGCAATGAACAAGAATAAAGGACTCTTTCCTTGGCAGTGATGCATGCTGGGTACGTGGTGCTAGCTCCTATATATGGATAGACCAATCAGCGCTCTGTGGGTGATGTGGTTAATATCACGTCCGCCGCCTTTACTTCCCGCAACATTTCCTGGTACCCATGGATTGACTTGGAAGCCCAGGTATATTAACATAGAACAAAGACATAAATATAGAACATAGAACAACAAAATAAGGTGAGAAATGACTGCCAGGGAAAGTGCAAAATTACCTGCTAGCTGAAAGTAAAGTAAACAAACAAGATTGAAGCTAGAGAAACATGAATCTGATTACAGGCAGCAGAAACACAAAAAGAACATTTCAAAAAGACTCACTAAAAGGTGATTTAAAAAAGAAACGCCAAGAAACAGTACACCCCCTGCCAGTAATAAAAATAATGAAAAGCAAGACACGGAAAAAAAGAAGACTGCAAAGCTCATATTACATAAATAATTATCCTCTTTATAATGTGATTAAGATGGATTCAATGTTGTTTTCTTTGTGTACAAACAAGGACTCTTCAACAAGGCATAGACAGACAGACAGACAGACAGACAGACAGACAGGGAGTCTCCGTGGCCGAGTGGTTGCGCCGCCTGCCTCGCCCTCCGAAGGTTGTTGGTTCGATTCCAGTTTCTGCCGTTCGGTTTACAAGTGTATTTGTATCGGAGACCCCTGCGTCGTCGCCGGAGTTGCGGAGTTCGTGCTTTATGCGATGCTTTCGGAGGGAGCTCTGTGGAAGGGACCGTATGGGATAAACACGGTGCAATGAAGTCGATTCTTTTGTCTTCTAAACCCATTTACAGACAGACAAACAGACAAACAGACAAACAGACAGACAGACAGACAGACAGACAGACAGACAGACAGATACCCAGGATTGTTAGTTATGAGAGAGACAGAGAGAGCGAAGGAGACAGGAATAGTGAGAAAGAGACAAAGAGAGGGAGAGAGAGACAAAGAGAGGGAAAGAGACACGGAGAGGGAGAGAGAGAGACAGTCAGATAAAGAAAAATAAAAATGAGCAGTCACACACACACACACACACACACACAGAGGGGGGAGACAGACAGGAGAAAGTGAGAGACAGAGTGAAAGAGACATGGAGGGAGACAGAGAGAGAGAGGGAGAGAGTGACACAGAGAGAGAGAGAGGGAGAGAGAGGAGGGGCGAGACAGAGAGACAGGGAGAGAGAAATAGAAAGGCGCAGAGACAGAGAGAAAGAGAGAGAGAGAGAGAGACAGAGAAAAAGAGAGAGATAGAAAGAGAGAGAACCTACGTCATAACTTGCCAGGTAGGATAAGGAAACAGTATCCTGAGTCATAGATTTCTAAATGGCAAGGCGTAATTCAAAACCAGCCTCTGTGCCAACATGAAGCATATGGTATGGTAAGAAACACAACACCGCAATAAGCAAACACAATTACCATCAAGCCAGAACTAAACCGTTAAGCCGAACATCATATACATTATTATTATTATTATTATTATTATTATTATTATTATTATTATTATTATTATTATATGTTAGAAAACCAGGTTTTATTTTTCAGAGAGAAGTATGAAAGCTGTTTAAATGTTTCTGTTTCTCATGTGTGAGTAAGTTGATCAGGCTTCACAGCCGTAAAGAAGAGTACTAAGGACACAGGCTTGATAGACAAGGACTTTTGTTTTGGCAGTAAGCTTCCTGTTCTCCCAGACTATTTTTGTTAATATGTTTATTGTTGTTGCTGCTTACCAATCCTGATGTTGATTTCCTGATCTAGGGATAATTTTCCATTTACCTCTTTTCATAAATATGTCAAATGGTGTACTATCTCCAGTTCGGCGTTGTTAATACAGATTGATGGTACACCATGTGCACCTTGCGACATAATCTGTGTCTTCTTTATGCTAATTGTTAAACCAAATTCAGAACAAGCATTGGAGAATGCAGATAGTAGATGTTGTAATTCTTCCTCAGAGTGGGTCGTAATTGCAGCATTATCTGCAAACAGCAACTCTCTGATCAGTACCCTCCTAATTTTTGTCTTGGCCTTCAATCTCTGATCATTGCAGAGGCCGCCATCTGAGCGCGAATGAATGTATATACCACCATACTGATCACGAAAGGACTTTTTCAGTAGAAGTGAAAAGTATATTCCAAAGAGGGTGAGGGATAGTACACAACCTTGCTTAACTCCACTCTTGATTTCAAACTCCTCTGAAGTTGTATCATCAAACTTGATTATACCATTCATGCCTGTGTGGTTGAAGGGTATTAAAAAAAAAAATAATAGTATTGTCAATTATAGCTGGAAAGAAAGTTTGTACTAATTCCTTGTTTGAGCGTGTACGCTAGCAATAGCGGCTGTGTGGCCTAGGCGCGGTGAACGAGTTTCACAATTTCCCCGACATACCTAGTCGATAGTTCTAAATTAGCCGCAGACGATTTAGAATCAGACCGCCATGCGCTGGTATAGATGGCATGTGTGTCGGTCGTTCAGAAAGCAATGACAAACTAGTGAACGTAACAACTGCTCAGAGAATCACAAACAGTTAAATGCCTGAGTTGATTGCGACGTCCTGTAAAGGACATGCAACTAACTTTAACTTTGTTAACGCTAACAATTAACACTAAAGCTAAATGGCTTTCTTTTATCCGATAAAAGAGTATAGGCGCTCCACCATCTCATGTCAACCCTTGTTATCCCTTGATGTCTCCTGTAGTTTCTTTAAGCATCTTTTTCACATTAATCATCTCTTTGTCTATAAATATATTCGCTAAGTAATTTTTTGGGTCTTCCTATGTTTCTCTTGCCTTGTGCATTCCGGAGGAGGGACTCGCTACTGGCTATTAACCGGTTTAGATAGTGTGCGCCCAATGTAGGGCCAGGGTCAATACAGCGAGAGATATACGTTTAGAACGTGTTTCTCCATCTATGCTCATGAGTGATTCACCGGGATTAACAGCAAACCATATGCCAGATGAGAAACACAGAATGCTACTGCGTGTATCTACATGGTTTGACTTATCAGGAAAATCAAGGTGATGGGTGGCCACGTATACAAGCACTCTGTAGTCTAGGCCAGCAGAGGAGTGTCAGTGTGCAAGCCTCTGTACTCTGGACTAGGAAAGGAGTGTTAGAAATGCAGACACTATCTAGGTGTTTATGTCAGTCAGGTCTTAGTCAGATATGACTGAGCTACCGAATGACAGTAGACGGTGCTACCTGCTTTCTGTCAGCGCCGAATGTTGGGCGGCGCTCACGGAACTCGGCACCTCACATTGTGCCAACGGTTTCGGGCGGAGGAGTGCAATTGGGAAAGTAAAAACCCGGTGGCGAGGAAATGCAGCCTAAAGACTAAATGTCATGACGAGGCAGACCAGGCCCTAAGCCATGGTCGGCAACTGGTCGAAGAATGAAGCTCCCGACAGGCGGATAGTTAGAGCATTGCTTTGCAGATCCGGCAGCTTCTATAGCTTGCCTTGTTTCAGACGTATTGACGTTACCTTTCCTCTGAAGTAAACGAGATAGGCCGAGAGAGGGCTCATGCTGCATGGGCAACACATGGTTTCTACAATACAGACAAGCCTTGTACCATGAAGAGGCTATTATGGCTGCTTTTGTTTTTAAAGCACAATGTAACAAATTATCGTCTGTCAAGATGGAAGGGTGCCAGGTATTATAAAGATCAAGAGAGGGTGGATGAGGTGGTAAATACCATGCCGACTTCTTTTACTTACCAGAATAATTCCTGACACTCATTATAGGCTGTCTCGATCTAGAAGCCCAGGTAATGTTTTATGTTAATCCATCCTCGAGAATGATTTATTTTTGTTCTTCTTCGTAACCTTTTGACGTAAGCCTGAATATGTTATACCTTTCAGTATGAGGTGAGAGAGAATGTTATAGACAAAACTTTCGTATGAGTTGAGTACATAATGTTCATTGCTTCCACTGTTTCCCTAGCTAGACCATACCTTGCCAGATTTGTCTCTTTCCATGTGTCTGCTGTATTTAAAAGTAAATGCTTTTCATGGCACGCTGCTTGTCTGTATTCAGTCATGGTACATGACTGAACCATCCGACGCGCTGTCTTTTGATAAAATATATGGTTGATACAGTTCCTCATTAAGACTACATGTAAGTTGTTAATGGAATGCGACCTAAAGACTACATGTCATGGCATGGCAGACCAGGCCCTAAGTCTTGGTAGGCAACTGGTCTAGGATCGAAGCTCCGACAGGCGGACAGTTAGAGTATTACTTTGCTGATCCTGCAGCTTGTCGTGTTCCAGACTTATTGGTGTTACCTTTCTACTGGAGTAAACCAGGCAGGCCGAGACAGGGATCTTGTTGCATGGGCAACTCACGGTCTCTACAATTCAACAAAGGGTTTGTGCTATGGAGAGGTGTAACTCAGTCTAATAAAAAACAAAAACAAAATATGTCTTATATTATTGTAGCACAATGAAACAAACTATCGTCTGTCAAGACAGCAAGGTGCCAGTGAAGTGAAGTTGCTAACACCAAAACTTCAACCTTCCTACAGAACCTTCCATTGAAGGCGTCAAAATCAACTGATTAGTTGCCATGAGATGATAAATCGTCTTATTCAAATTTCCCGAAATTGCCATGGGTTTATACATCAAATTGTAGTTAAAATATCAATACCGTACTTTTCCCTATACAGCCCCTTTAATTTTATATATAATATAACATGTCTGCTACCATATTAACAACTTTTAAGTCATAACCGAGAGACGAATGGAGACAGATTGTATCTGCAGCAAAGAACCTCAATGGCTCGGAACGCTGAAGAAGAGGAAGAAGAAGAAGAAGAAGAAGAAGAAGAAGAAGAAGAAGAAGAAGAAGAAGAAGAAGAAGAAGAAGAAGAAGAAGAAGAAGAAGAAGAAGAAGAAGTCACAACTGTGACACACTCCTACTTCCCATTTTCCGCCATCCATTTTTGTTTGGTCGAAGCCTACGTTTTGTTTGGCACTGAATATGTTAAAATATGTTGATTTTATAAAATGTTGAAACGGTGTTTTTTTGTTTTTTTTTAATTGTACAAACTGTGTAATGATGATGACTTTGTAATCGTTGTCCAGCTTGCAGTAACCGAAGGAGCCATACGTCTGTGGATTAACTTTGTCAGAGGGCAGGAAAAGAGCGTGGAGATCGAGCTGGGCCGTAATCTCAACGATGGCAAATGGCACACGGTTGAGGTCAAGCGGAACAAGATGGAGACTACACTTCTGGTGGACGACAACCAGTCCAGCAAGGTCAGTTGGCCTGTGTCTGTGGCGGGATGTTTCATTGTGTGATATAAGAATCAGTGACGTTGTTATGTTCTAGTGCCTTGATGGCAGGCGTTCGAAGTTGCATCGAGGCTGATGTTTAAAATGGACACAGGTTTCCGTGTCGACACAGCTTAAAATGGGTACCAGAAAAATGCCTTGGGAAGTAGAGGCAGCCGTTGTGATGTCGACCACATCATTCATGTAGCGGCGATTGGTTTATGTTTAAAACCTGGACCTAGCACCATATTCCCAAATGTATGACGGCGTGTGACAGGGTCATTTCCTGTTTTAAACTTTATATTTACTCATTAATTCTGTGTGGATATTCCACGGGGGTTAGAAGTAAATTGTAAAAAAACACAGATTATGGTCGTCACTAGGAAGAACGAAATACCACAATGTAATATACAAGTAAATGGGAATATTCTTCAACAAGTGAATAAGTACAATTATCTCGGAACAGTAATAACATCTGATGAGAGATGCCTTGAAGAGATTAGAACAAGAATCGCCATGGCAAAAGTAGCCTTTAGCAAGATGAAAAACATACTGACCAATAAAAAGATGTCAATTGAAACGAGAAAAAGAGTGTTGAGATGCTACACAGAACCTGTACTTTTATATGGATGTGAAGCTTGGACAATGAGCAGTCAGGCTGAAAAACATCTGATGGCTGAGAAAATGTGGTTTCTGAGGAGAATGCAAAGAATATCATGGACAGACAGAAAAACCAATAACCAAGTATTTCAGGAAACAAATGAAAATCGTAAATTGATTAGAGAAATTAGACGTAGAGAAGAAATGAATTGGAGAACTTGGTGACAACTGGCAAGATCGAAGAGAACAGACTAAAGGGAAGACCGAGAAGTTAATACCTGGATGACATGGTCGAGACAGGAACAGTGAGCTTATCCACGGCTCTGGTGATCGAGTGAAATGGCGAGTCATGACCGCCCAAGCTTTCCGGCATGGTACATGATGGATGGATTCCATGTCATTGTGCATTAGCTACTGTCTGTCGGTCATTTGGTTAGTCACCTTTGTTAGTCACCTTTGTTAGTCACCTTTGTATTGCGTTTGCTCGCTTTGAACCCAAGCGTAGTCCATACACTTGCTACCACTTCTTTTTGCGTCTGGGTTAGCTTTCCCTTTTACCAGTGTCCCTCGCCACCAGGCGAATCCACTAAGACTTCTGAGGTACTAGTACTTTATGCTCTAAAGTCAAGGACAAGAAGTCAACATTTTAGTCCAACTGACCGGTGAGGGGTTGAACCCGCTACCTCGGCATCAGCACACCGGAAGTTTAAGAACCAGAGTTCGTATAAGTCGACCATGCTGACGTCAGTCACCATTTAACTAGCTGGATCAGCGTGCAACTTATGAGGAATTCAACAGAAGGTTAACTTGATTCATTTGGTTTTTTTCCGGGATATGAGATTTAAATATTGAGCACAACCCACTACTGGCAACGCTGATCGTATTCCGGTACGAACCTATGGCCGTGTCCACGTCAATTTGGAAGCACTAGACTCGAGTTTAGCTCTCGTTTGAGCTCATCTGTAGTGCTTATCCTTGACTGGACCCGCGATCAAACCCGGATCACTGACGTGTGAGACGGGTGTGTAACCACTAGACCACGCGGCACACGCTAGCGCTTAGGCGCCACCAAATTATCACACTAGAATATCCCAACGTCACCCATTGTAGGCAATGTTGGCTCAAAATTTGCCCAATCGCCGCGACTGACATCCGTCAATTAATGTGGCCCCGAATGATCAGGTCTTCTCGATTGGCAAGGCACACCAGGCCGCCTAAAGTCCAGCGAGCAATAATCAGATTGATTTATTTGTCCCCCCCCCCCCTCCCACAACCCACTACTGGCAACGCTGATCGTATTCCGGTACGAACCTAAGGGTTAACTATTGACTTTCTCAAATTTCTGCTCATGTCCCTATTTTCAACCTCCAAAATTTGGGGGTAACACCGTATTTTTATGTGCATATTCCAAGCGATAAGAACTTATGTTCAACAGGTAATCTTTGCAAATTACTTTAATTTTCAATATAAAATGAAACAATAAAGTATGTTAAGATCCCGAGGTTATACAACAAACACAAACACTTGTAGATACCTTACAAGGACCTCAGGCCAAGTGAACTGAAATCACGGTGGGGAAATGAATTGTAGTAATATAAAACTGAGCAAGAAAAGCAAAAGCAAACGCCTTGAAGCACTGCCACGCATGTTCCACGTTTCCATTATAACAGTCTTTGTCAAAAACAAAACAAACATGAGCGGAGGTTTTTGTAAGGTATGTGTTTGTACGTTTGTTTATGTTTGTTGGTTCTCTGATTGATCTTAACATACTTCTTTGTTTCGTTTTATACTGTCATTAATTACATGCCTTCAAGGTATAGAAGTAAACGGAAAGGACATCAGATTTAGTCATTTGTACTAAGAACAAGTGGCGACAATTAGATGCGGAAATAATTACTCATCGACATATAAATTGAAAAAAAAAAAGGAATACGACAGGAATGCCTGTTGTCCCCAGGCCACTTCAACTTATACACAGAAAGAATTTTAAAACAAGTTGGACTGCCTGGAGTTAATATCAATGGGAGAATCATAAACTGTCTTAGGTGTGCTGATGATACAGTGTTACTAGCAGAAAGCGAGCAAGAGTTACAAATTCTAGCGGAACAAGTAAACAGACATAGTGCAGAATGTGGCTTAGATATTAACATCCAAAAATAAAAAAAATAAATATAATAATAATAAAAAGAGAAAAAAAAAAAGAAAAAAACTATAATAATTAGCAGTAGAGAGGTTATCAATGAACCTCACAGAAAACCTGGAGATACTAAAACAAGTAAGTTTCGTCTATCTTGGGCATGTAATAACATGATGGCAGATGTGAAATAGAAATAAAGAAATTAATAAGAATGGCCAACAATGTTTTCAAAAACATGAAACCAGTATTGCCATCTAAAGAGATTAACAACGCGTTAAAAATGAGAATTGTTCTAATGTAGTAATGTTACGTATATTCAACGCTGCTGTATGGTACGGAGACCTGGACATTGAACAAGCAATTAGAAAGTCGCATAGAGACCCTGGAGATGTGGATATACAGAAGAATATGTCGTTTTTCATGGGTGACAAAACAAGCAAACACAGAGGTTCTAGAAAGCTGGGAATGAAAAGAGAGTTGATCAAAGATATAAACAAGAGGCATGTGATGTATTTCGGCCACATTAAAAGACATAATGCTCTTATACAAGCATACTTTAGATTAAAGTTGAAGGCAACCAAACAAGAGGTAGACAACGATACAAGTGGGAAGATAATATCAAGCGATGGACGAACATCAGCCTGACAGAATGTAAAATCAAGACGACAAACAGATAGTGTTGGAGATCCATTGTAGCCAGCCTTCATTGTGACGACGGCACTTAATTGCTTGATTGAAAGTGTCATATCCTGCTAATGTCAATATCTTGTCTTATACAATTTTCAAGAGGAACTGATAACCATTATCTACACGCATTATGCTTTTACTTGTAATGTTATGCTATGTTATGACTGCAACTGGTACTATTAGTATTGGGACTCTTCGCTGGCTGCTGCAGATGAGGACGGATAATGAATGTGAATGTCCCGAGTGCTGTGATGTTGGTTTTTGACTCACCTGAACTTAATGTCGAAAGTCCATAGATACTCTGATATCCTCATCAGAATGTCTAAGGGTGCAGATTCACCAGTTTTATTGTGTCCCTTACAAAGCCTTAAAGATTCGCAAATTCCTGTTTGACACCAATGTCTTTCATCTTGAGCATCTTAGAAAATATTTTGTCTTGCCTATCGCGGTGCCACCAAGTTATATATTGACATTGCAGATTTCTGCTAAGATTATCCTGGGCAATAGCATCAGAAGCACCCATGCTTTTGCTTTTCATATCCTTTGACACTATTGTGCCCTGCCACGAAAATGAAATCAATAGTTCCAGTTGTGAATTCCTGCATTGACTCAACCAGTCAACAACATCATCCTCACTGCGTGCCATGCCGATAATCGTGGGCGGGCATGGTTCGCCCTCTCATACCAGCACCAGCACCAGCCTCGGATCAGGCCCGCGTTCTTGTCCAGATTATGCCATGTGGCAAAGCCATCCAGGTATTTATCTCTTTGTCTTCCCCTTGCTCTTTTCCTATCAAGTTTGCCATTTGTCACTAAGCTTTCCAGTTTAGTTCTTCTCATAACGTGCCCGACGAATCTTCATTGTCTACGTCTAATTTCTTTCAGTTTGTGTCACCGTCCTAGATACCTAGGGGAATGAAACTTGGGTTCATACAGGCAACAAACTCCGTTCTGATACTATCTGACATCATTTATTTACAGTAAGCTGGCGAAGAATGGTTTTCGCAGCCAGCTACGTTCGAGTTGCATATCACAGGAGTTCATAACAAAGCAATCATACATAATCATTACAACAAACTCTATCATCTATCTATCTAGTGAGTAACACTCCTAAATACACTTGTGTTCAATCTATCAAGTCCCCCTTAAGTTAAGCCCTGTTGCTTGTTCGATGTCCAGTCGGCGTCTGCCCTCTAACGTGTCTCGATCGGACACGGGCTGTAACTCTCCTCGGGCTTCTCGTGGAACAGGTCCTGGCACGCGGTCAGCGTGTCCACGGAGCTGTAGGCGAACTGACCTATGCTTCTCGAAGGCTCTAGATTGTTCGACCATTCGAGTGTGTCTCCCTTGTATTGGGGTTATGCCCCTTATCTAATTCCCTTCTATCTTTGTGTTCCTACCGACTCCATGTGAGACTCTGACAGTTTGCAGTTTCCATTTGTTTCTTGAATTACTCTCTCATTTGTTTATCTGTCCGTCTATGGTATTCTTTGCGTTTTCCCCAGAATCCGTATTTCCATAGCCACGGATGTTTTCAACTTTTCTGCTCATTGTCTATATTTCACACTCATACAACAGAATAGGTTCTATATAGCATTTTAACTCTTTGCTCACACTGCACTTGACACACTCGTATCGACTCAACTAATAAATAACTGTTATTGACAGGTATCAATAGGATCGGACTACAGGTTCGGAGATGAACTTGAGACCAATAACTACATGTACTTTGGAGGTATCCCTAGTAGTTACAGACAGAACCTGGTGCGTCTGAAGATTCCCGACAACGTTCTTAACGCTCCATATCAAGGGGAGATCAGAAACATCATGTACTTTAACTGCTCCTGTTTGCCTGTGAGGTAGGTAGTCGGTGTTGTAGTGTTGATGTTGTAATGTTAATGTTGTAGAGTTGATGTTGTACTGTTGATGTTGTAGTGTTAATGTTGTCGTGTTGATGTTGTAGTGTTGATGTTGCAGTGCAGATGTTGTAGTGTTGATGTTGTAGTGCTGATGTTGTAGTGTTGATTTTACAGTGTTAATGTTGTAATGTTGATGTGCAATGTTGATGTTGTCGTGTTGATGTTGTAATGTTGATGTTGTAGAGTTGATGTTGTACTGTTAATGTTGTCGTGTTGATGTTGTAGTGGTGGTGTTGTAGTGTTGATATTGTAGTGCTGATGTTGAGGTGCTGATGTTGTGGTGTCGATGTTGTAATGTTCATGTTGTAGAGGTGATGTTGTACTGTTGATGTTGTCGTGTTGATGGTGTAGTGTTGATGTTGTAGTGCTGATGTTGTCGTTTTGATGTTGTAGCGCTGATGTTGTAGTGTTGATGTTGTAGCGCTGATGTTGTAGTGTTGATGTTGTAGTGCTGATGTTGTAGTGCTGATGTTGTAGTGTTGATGTTGTAGTGCTGATGTTGTAGTGTTGATGTTGTAGTGTTGATGTTGTAGTGTTGATGTTGTAGTGCTGATGTTGTCGTGTTGATGTTTATATTGTTGATGTTGTAGTGTTAATATTGTAATGTTGATGTTGCAGTGTTGATGTTGTAGTGTTGATGTTGTAATGTTGATATTGCAATGTTGATGATGTAATGTTATTGTTGTAATGTTGATGTTGACCGTTCATCTCCTTTGAACTCAAGCGCGGGAGTCTTCCTGGCGAAGTGATTATGCCGCCTGACTCGAGCTCCGAATGTTGTGAGTTTGATTTCGGGATACGTCATTCGGTGCAAATTTTCTCTGACAAGTGGGTCAGCCTGATCCCCTTCGACAAGCCAAGGTATGACATACTGTACAAGTAGGTGCCCAGTTACAAGATGACCACTCTGTTGTACAACCCCTATGGGAATGAAGGTCCGAGGATCCTTGGCAAAGCAAGCTTTGAGAGAGCTCCACTCACAACATTTGGTCCGCCTGGTGTCCAAACACAACTCTATACACGGCCACCAAGGGAGATAAGGATGATACACCTGCAGAGTTATTTTATCTTCTTTCGTTACAATGAGCATTTTACACGCCTTGAAACCTGTTGGCTTTATGGTGCTAGCGACAAATCTGTATAGACGTTGTGGTAAACGCTCCCAAGGCGGCCAGAGGAAACGCTTTAAAGACACTGAAAATCTCACTGTAAGCTTTTGGAATTCATCATGACACCTGGGAGACTGCTGTCAAAGACCGAAATTCGTGGCGTTGATGTTGCAGTGTTGATGTTATAGAGTTGAAGTTAATGTTGTATTCATTAAGATCACTCAGAGATATACCATGTACAAACACATTACAAGAACCCTATACCAGGTGAAAAGAAATGCCTTAGAGGACACACTAGACAATATGCAGCTGCAGGTCAGCCACGTTGTTGCCATTGCCATTGGTGGATTTGAGGAAGAGCTCACAATATTCAATCAAGTCGCTCATAAAACATGCGCAGAAGAATAGCCTCTGACAACGGAGCCCAAATTCTGGCCTTCCAATGATGGCGCTTTGATTCATGTAATGTTTGGACATCCCGTGTGCTACTCAAGGAGGGCATTATAAAAAAAATAAAGTAAAGAAACATTACCCCTGCTCGCATGTCGACGCATCCTAAGATGGGCATCTGGAAATGTTCTGTGAAGTAAAGGCGGCCGGCATGATATTAATCAAATCACCGACTGAGTGCCGATTGGTCTATAAAAAATTCATCATCATCATAATGTGCCCCACCAGCTGGCGTGGGAGTTGATGTTTGCCCACAGATCTCGTTCTTTGGTATTCTGGATCAACTCTGGCGAGGATAAACCTCCATACCACTGTCTTAGTCCATCCAGCATCATTTCACTTGGTCTGCCTCTGCCTCTTTTCATATTGATCTTTCCAGTTGTCACAACGTTCTCCAATGTCTTTCTTCTTTTCACATGACCAAAGAAAAATGTTGATCTCCTTCTTATTGCTGCATATAATGTTCTAGTTTCATTAGCCTGTCTCAGGCAGTCGTGGCTAGTTACTCTGGCAGTCCAAGGAATTCGAAACATTCGTCTCAGGAACCACAGCTCTGTTGCTTCCAAATTCTTCCTAATTTGTTTATTTACGCTCCAAGATTCACTTTACAGAAAAAAAGGTTCTTTATAACATTAACATTCAAGCACTCTCTGTCTTACATTTAATGATAGTGACTTACTGCATAAGATACTTTACATTGCATGTTCTTTGTATGGTGTTGCGATCAGCTCAATATTTATTTTATAGGCAATTGTACGTCCAGTAGTTTGCAATTGCTTTTTGAATGATAAGTCAGCATTTAGGTACATACCAAATATGTCTCAGACCCTAGAAAAGGTGCTTGACCTTTCATTGTTGTAATGTGTCTTTGTAGCACACCTCATCCCTTAAATGTCTATATATTCGTTAGACTTATTCCTGTGATGGGATGGTCGTCAATGTTTTCTATTATACTGCACTGCTTTTTAAACAGGGCGTTGATGCTGGAGGGACGAGGTGTTGACCTTTACAGTAAAGAGGTTTGTGAAGAGAGGAATCCTTGTCCCAGGGACTGCCCATGTGTGAGCAGTGACACCGGACCCAGCTGTGAGTGCATCTACAAACAGAAGTGCATTAAAGGTAGGGCATTTTATACGTAGCGTCGCATAAAATAGACTGGATAGAGAAAATAAAGAGACACGAAAATAATGTTTTATGTTTGGAAGAATGAATCTTCAGAAGGATAGTTCATTGTTAAGATATGTGTTGTGGAGAAAACAATGAGAAATAGTGTTTAAGTGTTATATAGAACATGTATGAATGCGAAACATGGACAGTGACCACACAAACTGAAAAATATTTAATGGCAGTGGAAATGTGGTTTGTGAGAAAATTGCAAAGAATACCACGGACAGACAGAAAAATCGACGAGCAAGTCAATAGTCGAAAACCGCAAACTGATTAGATAAATTAGACGTAGACAGTCAAGATTTTTTTGAGCACATTATGAGAGTAAATAAAATAGAGAACTTGGTAACAATTGTCAAGATTGAGGGAAATAAAAACAAGGCGAAGACAGAGAGGAAAATACCCAGATGGCAAAACATGACCGCCTACGCTTATTGGCACGGCACATGATGAATGAAGGGAAAGGTGAAGTGACAGTATGCAAGATAAAGCCACTGTTACTGGCGGGTGGCAAACATAAAGAGATGAACTGGAAGAAGCTTATATGAACTAATGAACGCACCATGTATACACACGACTGTGGGTGTGGGGAACATACCGTGTCCGCGGTGTGCCACTTCGGTCACAGGCCCAGGGGGACTTTATGCGTATAAAGAGATGCCCTGTTTCACACCTCGGGGACCGCGAGCTCTGATCTGGTTGTGCAGAACCCCCTGCAAGAATTCTGGCATACGTCCTCATCGTTCACCACACCTATCACTGACGTAAACAGAACTGGCAGAGGATCTCGGAGATGGTGACTCATAGAAACGCCGTGATCAGAAGCATTCTGGCACTCACCAGAGCACCCCCAAACCACGAGTAAATGATGTCCCTCGAAGGAATGCTCTACTAATCTCACAAACGTGTTCTAATGTCAACCGATTGTGATTCCTACTAAATGACAGGTGTAAATGTCCACCGAATGTGATTCCTACTAAATGACAGGTTTAAATGTCCACCGAATGTGATTCCTACTAAATGAAGGTTTAATTGTCAACTGATCGTAATTCCTACTAAATGACAGGTTTAAATGTCCACCGAATGTGATTCCTACTAAATGACAGGTTCAAATGCTCACCGAACAAGAGTCCTATAAATGAGAGGTTCAAATGCCCACAGAACAAGAGTCTTGCTAAATGACAGGATAAAATACTCACCGAACAAGATTCCTACTAAATGACGGGTTCAAATGCCCGCCGAACAAGAGTCATATAAATGACAGGTTCAAATGCCCGGCGAAGAGTCCTACTAAATGACAGGATAAAATACCCACCGAATAACAGGTTCAAATGCCCACCGAACAAAATTCCTACTAAATGACAGGTTCAAATGCCCGGCGAACAAAATTCCTACTAAATGACGATAAAATACCCACCGAACAAGAGTACTACTAAATAACAAGTTCAAATGCCCACCGAACAAGAGTCCTAAATGACAGGTTCAAATGCCCGGCGAACAAGAGTATTACTAAATGACAGGATAAAATATCCACCGAACAAGAATTCTACTAAATGACAGGTTCAAATGCCCACTGAACAAGTCCTACTAAATGACAAACTGCTCAAACGTCCACCACATGTCGTCTACTAAACGAAACATCTGTGATGTCAGGGAAACTATGCCTTCTGTCCCGGCTTCTCAAAACTGAAGGACAGATCCTGAATGATCCTGATCTGCTGCACTGAATACTCCAAGGCATGTACGTGGCAAAAGCGTCTCATTGACCACCACAAGGAAATGTGCGGGACTTGCTAAATCATTAGGTGGAAAGTCTGAAGAAACAGCTCAGTGTGTGGGTGTCATCAAGGTTTGAAATCTACAGACTGCGTCTGTCTGGTCTCCCAAGGTGCAGCCTGTGGTGAACGTGAGGTTCAAAATGCTACGCAATAGTGTAGTGGGCGTGGCGATTCCTTGGGTGAGCCCCACACCAGAACATCATGTGTCGACTCGGCACATATAGAAGCCTCATTGGATGACGGGGAAGGGCCATGTTCTGCCTCTGCCTTCACTTGAGGGCAGACAGGCATGCATGTGGGTGTTCTCCATGGACCAGGCTGGGGAAGTCTTCTGTAGATGGAGTGACGAAGAATTCATCACAACTTTGAGACTATAGAAAGTCTTTCGCAAACACACGGGAAGGATAACCCGGTCAACAAATATCAGAAGTAATCGGAGTGTCGACAGAAAGAAGCAATTATTGCTGCCCTGCTGTAAATAGACACAACGCAATAACTTAAAACAACATTTCGGAAAGTCGAATGAAGACGTAGAAAAAGAATATAGTGTCCATAATTCATAGCAATATAATAGTATGGGCGGCATATAACGTCCCAAAGCGCCTGTACTTATTCCATATCCATGGACGGTAATAACTTACACAAACTAGAATTGCAAAGATCTAATCACCCAAGCCGCCTATGTGTTGCTGAGACCCATAAAGAAATCAAAGAGCAGTAACAATGGAACCATCCATGCATGTCGTATGAGGTGAGATGGAAGATTGGCATGAGGCTGGAAACTTCATCCAGTCACACGCTGAGCTGCAAAATACAACTAATAAAAAAATAGCCAACAAAGGGCTAGGCAAGAGTTAGTTGAGGACATATGCTACAGCGGGGGATGAAAGGAAGAAGAAGAAGAAGAAGAAGAAGAAGAATCAGCAGCAGCAGAAGCAGCAGCAGCAGCAGCAGCAGCAGCAGAATCGCCCATGTCAATCACCTCACCTAGTCACGTGAAATAGAAAACCCCATCTGGGATGGAGAAAACAAAACATTCATTATGGGTGAATGGAAATGAAAAAGCATACAGTGATCGTATGTGTGTTGCTTCCAAGCCTGCACAAACACACACATAAGCACATACACATGCGCACTCACACACCCACACTCACACACCTACACTCACACACTTGATCGTTTCACCAGGCGTCCTGACTACACTAATGACAACAAGGGGACTTCATTTTCTTCAGTTATCTCCCCACTCTGCGAGTACATAAAGACTTGATTGTGTTGAGACTTGCTGTTGGTTAGCGCCGTCATGGCTTCCCTCGTTAGTTTCAAGTTGATTGATGGCGCTACTTTATCACGATAGCTATATAGTATTGTCTGTGTTAGATTGGGATCTGTTGACTATAGTGAAGGGATGGGAGAGAGAGGGGGGGGGGGAGAGGAGACAAAGAGAGGAGAGTTCGAGATAGCTAGAGACAGTAAAGGAGTGAGAAGAGAGAGAGAGAGAGAGAGAGAGAGAGAGAGAGAGAGAGAGAGAGAGAGAGAGAGGGGAGATTGGATAGAGAAAGAGAGGAGAGAGGGGAGAGAGAACGAGAAAAAAAAGAGAGGAGAGAGGATAAAGAGAGATGAGAGGAGAGAGAGAGAGAGAGAGAGAGAGAGAGAGAGAGAGAGAGGAGAGAGAAGAGATAGAGAGAGAGAGAACGAACGAACAACGAACGAACGAACAAACTTATTTTCAAAGGGTTATGAAATGAGCACGCAGGCCAGAGAAAGAGAGAGAGAGAGAGAGAGAGAGAGAGAGAGAGAGAGAGAGAGAGAGAGGGGGAGAGGAGAGGAGAGGAGAGGAGAGAGACAGTGTGCTTCTGTATAAGTCTTGTGATAAGAATAGAGGTGTTGGAGAACTTGACAACTGGAAAGATCAATGGAAACAGAAGCAGAGGCAGACCAAGAGAATTGATGCTGGATGGACTAAGTCGGTGGCATGATGACATATCATCGACAGAGTTGATACAGAACACCAAACACTGAGTGGGGGTCTGAGTGGTCTCGATGTATGGTGTCCGCCTCGAGTGCTGGAGATCCCGGGTTCAAGCCCCGGTGAGGGCCGTGATTTTTTCACGTGGACTTCTAGTAACAAAATTTCCCCTGGTCTCTGGGTAGTGAGATCGGACGCCCGTGTGTATTGTTGCGCACGTAAAAACAACCCCTTGGCAGTTTCAAATCGAAAAAGAGTAGCAAAATTTCGAGTTAGAAATCTTGCCCCCCCCCCCCCCCCCCCCCCCCCCCCCCCGCACTATCCTATTACAGGACATCGTTGTCAACACCTGCATTTTACCGCTGTTTTTGATTTCTTGACAAGATGACGCTCAGTAGTTTGCCATTGCTTTCTGAGCGGCCGGCTCACATAAACCGTAAGTAACGGGCGCGACGATAACCGCTACCAATTTTCGCGCTGCTGCGTTTGCCCACGTGGATAAACGGGATTACAGGAGATAGTCGCTAACTCCTAGGCCAGGGAGGACGGCGTTAGAAATCTACCCAACGTATTCAAGGATCCTCGCCGGTGCTGCGGAGTTCGTGCACTGAGCTGAGAATTTCCGGACTCAGGCTTGAGTTAAGAGTAGAACGGAGCACTTATGGGTTACACTCGTGTGCCGTGATGTTGATCCGTCGACTAAACTAAACTAAAAGTAAACCAAACACTGAGATATTTGGAGAGACATAAACGCCTAAGCCAGCTGGTATGTACATAATGATAACGATGCTATTTAATGGCTTGTGCCATTGAGGAAAAACCTCTGCTCCCACTTCATCGCGGTATATGAAAGCCCTTATCGTGGTTCAAAGGATCTGAATCAGTGGACTCTGCGAGATCTGTACCGGAAGTTCCCTTCTTCTGAGGGACAAAGTAGGCCGTGGACAGATCATGATTGACAGACGATAGTTTGTAAAATGGAGTTATACCTTTCCATAGTACAAAGCCTGGGCTGAATTTAGAGACCATGTTTTACTCATTAAGCATTATCCCTCTCTCGGTCTTCCTAGTTTACTCCAGAGGAAAGGTGACACCAATACGTCTGGAACAAGACAAGCTGCAGAAGCTGCTGGATCAGCAAAGCAATACTCTAACTGTCCGCCTGTCGGAACTTCCATCCCAGACCAGTTGCCGACTAAGGCTTAATGCCTGGTTCTCCCTGCCATGACATTAGTCTTTAGGTGCATTTCCTCGCACTAGGATAAGGTTTGTACCCTCCCAACTGCACTCCTCCGTCCGAAGCCGTTGGACAATGTGGGATGTCAGGTTTGGTGAGCGGCACCCAAAACTCGGCGCTAACAGAAGCAGGTAGTACCGTCTACTGTTATACGGTAGCTCAGTCATATCTGACTAAGACCTGACACCAGGTCATCATTACATACAGATAAACTACAGACTGGACGAGATTAGGTCTGGGCTGCTAATGTTTCCTCAACAGGTTTTAGTTGTTCTATTGTTAGCGGACTCTAACCCAGTGCCCAGAAGGGACAGGGGTTTCATAATTTCTGTTTCAGTTCAGTGTCCTCTCACCAGTCGGCACTCGATGTGTAATGTTGGAAATGTCGCATGGACCGCATTTACTTCCCAGACCCTTTCCTGATGTCCCAATTCTAGGCTGAGTCGACGTGTGATTCTACGGCTAACTGATTCAGCCCCGAAGGATAATATATCGCCAGGTGTGCCCCCCCCCCTCCCACCATTTGGACAGAAGGATGATATATCAACATTCTAGACTCATCGTGTTTTTTGTTTTGTTTCGCGACATCTTTCGCAATTTTAATGCTCAGTGACCGGAAATTATATTATAATACTTGTTCATTTGATTGTGTACCATTTTCGGTCCATGTTTGTTTGGTACTGAATCAGTTTTTAACTGATTCAGTACCACAATCCATACCTGGTAGTGGCAGCCGGGCCTGAGGGCAAACTTGCTAGCCGTTGCTTTGCCGCCACTCCTGCTATCGCTGCTCCCGCTAACGACCTACCCTTCTTCTTCTCCTCCTAATTCTTCTCCTCCTTCTTTTGTTCTACTGCTCTAGCCGCGAAGCGTCATTAGAGGCGGCAGATGTCATTTTCCGGGTTTCAATTGTCTTGTTGCTGGTACTAGTGCGACCAGTTCAGTTAGTTGCATGAGCTGTACATGACGTGGCAGTCAACCCCAGCACTTTTTGACTGCATGCGATTCACTAGGCAAGTTTACGTTCTGCAGTTTGCCATTGCTGTCTAAACGACGGCGCTCATACCATTATATAAAATTCAACACAAGGCGGTTGGAATCCAAATTGCCCGCAGCTGTGTTTCGAGTGCGGTATGCGGGATTGCAAACTGCTTTTGTTAGCCCAGTAACCAGATGAAACCAATTACAGTCCACCATGTTGGGGAATCTACGTACCTGCTCGTTGTGTTGACATTTCCGATAACTGCGTTAGGAAATTGGGAGAGAGAGAGAGAGAGAGAGAGAGAGAGAGAGAGAGAGAGAGAGAGAGAGAGAGAGAGAGAGAGAGAGAGAGAGAGAGAGAGAGAGAGAGAGAGCGCCACAGAGTGGGGAAAAAACGAGAACGGGATAGAATGCTTTTGCATCAGTCGTGTTCAAATTAAATGCCTGTTAACACATGCGCAGGCTTGGCCTGTCTGTTTCCAGTCGGACGGGAACTAAGCAAACACATTACTGAACACGTTCGGCAGGGTTATCGTCTGCACAGCCAGCTAAGAAAGATATACTAGTCCGCTAGTGACTAGATCAACAATGAATTGCAAACTAAAACAACAATGTTGCATGTCCTTTCTAAACAACTCAATGGTTGATTTGCCATGCAATTTTGCTTTCAGTAGTGTGCCATTGCTTTCTGAACGAGAAATGAACGGTTAAGTCCAGTTGATAGGTGTAGGGAGTGAACCCACCATCACGCCATCAGCGAACGGGAAATTTACGCGCGAGCGCTTTCAACCTCGAGGTCACGTTGACGTCAAACTATATGCTAAATCAACCAACCCTCTAACTTCCCAACTAAATCAATCAACCCTCTAACACCCAACTAAATCAACCAACCCTCTAGCCACCCAACTAAATCAACCAACCCTCTAACCATCTAATAAACCATGCAAAAACAGTGCAAGGAAACATTCACCTAACCAACCCACTAACCAACCAACCAACCAGCCTACGAACCCATACAACCAATGAACGAACGATCGAACCAACGAAAATCAACCTACCAACTAACCATAGTCGCAGGAAGTAAAATCTGTGAGTGTTTGATAACAGTTTGAGAGTAAGCAAAAAAGAAGAAATGCGTAAATGATATCAGAGTAAATGCGGGTGATTACACATGCAAGCAGATATCAGAAAACAACCGAAAGCTGTACAGCAGACATTCCAAGCCGGTTGCTAGGCAGGTGTTAAGGTAAATGCTCTCTGCGCTGGTTTGTGTACAAGTTCAGTTAAACAGACCTGCCTGAGAATAACACATGAGAGGAGAGCAGAATGAGAACGAACGAACGAACGAACTTTATTTTCAGAAACTCGCGAATTGGGCACTCAGTCTCGGCTTACATCCGGCCCTTCCTATCACCCAACTTTCGCCTTTTACATGTTAATTATGTACTCATTATAACGCATGCAGAACCCATTTGGTGTAAGCATAGATGCCAGCTTGGCCGAGAGGTGTAATCTTTCTCGCGCTTAAACGTCCAGTGCGCTGAAGGCGAGGCAGTGGGTTCATTCCACTCACCGGTCCGTTGGACTAACAAGTTTACTTTCCATTCAGAAAGCAATGGCAAATGACTGGAAACGTAAAGCTGACTCGGAAATCAACTTGGGGTTGTACGCAAGGTCCTGCGAAATCACATGCAATATATTATGAAAAGACAATACAGGAGAGATGCGTTATATGACCATTCTTCTTATCCCGCTTCTACTTCATCCCTGTTTTACCTTTTCGTGCCAGGATAAGAAAATCATCTGGTGAGAGCTGTGATGTGCGTTTCATCATCATCATCGTCATCATCATTATCATCGTAACCATCATCATCATCACATCATCATCGTAATCATCATCACATCATCATCCTAATCATCATCGTAATCATGTAGCAAAACGTCGCCCTCATCACGGCCCACCGAAAAGCCTCTCGATCTCTGGCTGGTTCTCTTGCCTCTACACCCCGATGCCCAAGGTGTCTGCATTACCCTGTGTCCGTTTTCGTGTTGGTCGACACCTGCCTGGAGAATGAAGATTTGTTTGTGCTTTATAGGGCACTGTCTGGTGGTAATCATGTAGCATGACCAAACCATTCAATGTTGCTGTAACTGGATGATCAAAGCGGACGTTAAAGTCCCTTATTGTTGTACTCCTGCGTTTGATGAGGCATGCCGATTAGTTTGTGTGTGAGTTTATGTGTGTGTATTTGTGTGTGTGTGTGTGTGTTTGTGAGTGTATGTGTGGGGGGGGGGGGGATACTTTGATGGTGTAAACTTGTGTGTTCAAATAGACGCCTCGCGGTGCAGACAGAAACACAGATAGGTAGATGTGTAGACAGACATCTACTAATCAGATAGAATGATAGGCAGAAAGGCAGACAACTTAGTACAGACAGACAGATAGACAAGCATTTAGTCAGACAGACATGCAAATTGACATACGTGATGGGAGGTGTGTGTGTGCGTGTGCGCGTGTGTGTATATAGATAAACAGACAGACAGATCAGACAGACGGATAGAAATGCAAACACGTAGACAGACAGTCATGACAAACAGATAAGATTAAAGAGAGAGAGAGAGACATACGGACAGATAGATGGAGAGACAGAGAGAGAGACAGACATAGATGTAAAGAGTGACAGACAGATAGAGAGAGACAGCAAAAGACAGGCAGATAGATGAAGAGAAAGAGAGAGAGAGAGAGAGAGAGAGAGAGAGAGAGAGAGAGAGAGAAGAGAGAGAGAGAGAGAAACAGAAAGACTGCCAGGTAGACGGTGAGAAAGACAGACAAACAGATAGTTGGAGAGAGAGACAGACAGATAGTTGTAGAGAGAGTCAGAGAGAGAGACATAGACAGAGAGACATGCAGATAGATTAAGACAGAGAGAGACATAGACAGAGAGACATGCAGATAGAACGAGAAAGAGAAAGACTGCCAAATAGACGATGAGAGAGACAGACAGACAGATAGTTGGAGAGAGAGACAGACATATAGTTGTAGAGAGGGTCAGACAGACAGAGAGACATGCAGATAGATGAAGACAGAGAGAGAGAGAGAGAGAGACAGACAGACAGACAGACAAATAGATGAAGAGAAACAGATAGATTAAGAGAGTGAAAGAGAGAGAGAGAGAGAGAGAGAGAGAGAGAGAGAGAGAGAGAGAGAGAGAGAGAGAGGTAAAGAGAGGGAGAGAGAAAGATAGATGAAGATATATATATATATATATATATATATATATATAAGAGAGAGAGAGAGAGAGAGAGAGAGAGAGAGAGAGAGAGAGAGAGAGAGAGAGAGAGAGAGAGAGAGAGAGAGAGAGAGAGTTGAGATTCTTCTAATGTGATGTACGATCTATGAAAGAAGACTTTGAGCTCTTGCAGAGATATCCGCTTGCGATGAAAGTGGCCCCGTAACAAAATACGAAACTCAAATCAAGTAAATCCAGAATTAACCATTTTGTCTAACAGTTTGCCCATTTGCTAAAACATCGGGTTCTCCATTACTCTCTAAAAGTTACAGCTATCGTTTACTTTTACCTATTCCGTTGTTTACATTAGCCGTGGTGTGATTTATCGGTTACTTTCCGGCTCTGACTGCTCACAGCAAAGAGCCTGGTTGTGTGTTGTTTCCCATACCCAATTAAAACGAGTCAGTGACACATGCAATTACCAACACACTTAAAGCACACATTCCCCAGGTCATCTAGTGAAAGCAGTACCCGATTCGCACAGAACGGGTTCATGGCCAAGAAGAATCACGCAGTTTAGCTGATTCAGTGCCAAAGAAAAAGTGGTACACAATGGATATGAACAAGTATTACTATTAGTAATACTAGGCGTAATACTATTAGTAATATTAGGAGGCCTGGTGTTCCTTGCCAATGAGAAGTCCTGATCGTTCGGGTCCCATCGATTGACGGACGTCGGTCGCGGCGATTGGGCAATCTTGAGCATAGCCTACGATGGGTAGCGTTGTGATGTTCTGTTGTGATAAATTGGTGTGTCCAGTGTGTGCCGCGTGGTTACATACCCGCTTCACACGCGTGATCCGGGACTGTTTCCGGATCCGGTCAGGGATATGCACTACTGACGAGCTCAAACGAGGGCGAAACTCGAGTATAGTGCTTCCATATTGCCGTGGATAGGCCTTAGGTTCATACCAGAATGCGATCGGCGTTGCCAGTAGTGGGTTGTGCTCAATATTTAAATTTCAAATCCCGAAACAACCACATAATCAATTACTATTAGTATTATGTAAATTTCCATTAACTGGGCATTTAAATTGCGGAAGATACCGTAAAACGAAACAAATAACACGATATCCGTGGCATGGCGATATATCACCCTTCTGTATAAATGGGAGGTCACATTTGGCGATATATCTAATTTGTTTCGGAGTTCTTTTAACCCGTAGAGGGCTTTTACCAGGTACAGACACTGTGGTTTAGTGAATGCTCTTCACGATACGCCGACATATTACTTATTAGTCCAGGGTTCGAAATCAGCTGTAGGTGATTTGGAAGTAGACTACCTTTTGTTGATTTAGATGGTATGGTCGTTCAGAAATCCATGGCAAACTGCTGAATGTAAAATGTGCCTAGCAAATCACAAACATCCAACAATGTTGGGGTTGATTGCGGTGTCCTGGAAAGGACATGCCACGAACTTGCTTTAACGGGGAACCACACAATTTGTTATAGAATCGGAGTGGCCAAACACGTGCGATATTCTTAAAAGCAAATGTCTTATCTGTTAAAACTGTGAGTCATCAAGTGCCTTGTATGCTACAAGTGTCATGTATGCTCTGTATTGTTGTATGGATAGCGAACACGTAGTTAGATGACAGAGCAATAGATTGTTGAAAAATGGATACATATAGAAGGGCGGATGATTGACTAGTTGACAATCATCTGGGAGACTGAGTGGTAACACTTATGTCCGAAACCCTGGCTTTGGGGTGGTCTAAGCCGTGAAAAGAACATGTGTCTCCCAGACCCGGTATCAACGTACCGTCTCCGTGGAGCTGTGATCATCTTCTTCTTATAGCCCATGCCGTGTAATGTCAGGGATTGCTAGACGGTGATTTGCAATAAACAATGAGAACATCGGTAACTTGCAATAAAGAATGCGAACATTGTCAAAACGTTCAACAGTCTAGGGATTGCACCAATCCAACAGTGTCCAGAAGTAGAATATAACAGGTGATCAAGGACTCGAAGCCGGTATTCAAAATGCTGAGGCAATATTTATTTGCCTAAGTCCAAACTTGTTACACATTTACAATCCAAATCATCAATTCCGATTTATTGTTACCGTGCCTGTTATGGCCAGGCGGGACGGTAGAGAAACATTATTAAATATGAATCGTAAACGGTTGAACATATTAAATATTTATAACTATCATGTCCCGGTACTTCTGTCCTTCACCAATTTGCCTATGTGTCAGCTTGCTGTGACTTACTGAGTCCCATTCTAATATTGTCGCATCTGTCCGTGGCTTTCAGGCCGATATACATCATGCATTAATAGTCTCGTCCTTCTTTCCAATATTTGTTAGCCATCAGAATAAGTGTCCAGCCAGTACATAAGTTCTCTTCTTGCTGAGAATCGAAACGTGCTGCCTCCTCTTTCAAGCTCTAAGATCTGACTGTTTGTTGTTGTTGACAATCTCTCTGACGTTTTCTCCTTTTTACGTCACCTCATTGGTTTCTCATACAAGTTGGGTCGCGACTTTCTCCCCAATTCTCCTTTACGTCATTTCTACTGTACTGCTACTTGGCAGTGATCATGTCTGTAAACACCATTCTGTCTCGCCTGCTGCCACTCATTTCTGATACTGATGTTGCTCCATGCCATGAGGTCAGAATGTCTAGCATTTTATCTGTTCCTCTCCTTATGTCTCCCCTACACTCCACCTGTGCCGTTGTGACGACACCTCTAGCGTTCCCGTTGTGAAGAAATACCACAATTTCCCGTTGTGAAGGCATACTCCAACTTTCCCATTATGACGACACACCCCACCTTTACTGTTCTCGTGACATGCCCAAAAAATGTGGACTGTCTTCTTCTGATGCAAGTAACCACATCTCTTTGTGAGTTCTTTCAATATATTTTCATTGCTTTTTCATTCCGTCCATTGCATTCTCATCATTCGTCTATAAAAAATTACATCACCACAACTTCCACATAATAATCACCTGTCTGCTAATTTAGCCTGTGATACATAAAGGGAAAAAAAACACTTATGTAAAAAGCAGAATGGAAAAAAAAAAACGAAGTTCTAAACATTTAGAATTGAAGAGCGAATTATTAAATAAAAGCATGATCCACTATATACAATATTGTGACCACAAGAACAGAAATGACAACCAGATGACAACCGCTGAAGAGCAATATTCACCACATAAAATATGTGATCATGTGATCTTTAATTCGATAAATAATACAACATGTCTGCACACCAAATTAACAACTTTTAAGTCATAACTGTGACAAACTCTTAGAATCCATTTTCCGCCATCCATTATTTGTGAGTTTCAAGCCTACTCTTCGTTTCGACCTGAATATGTTAATAACTGTTTCTTTCTCTGTGTTCTGACCCATACATGTCGTGTCCTCCTTTAAAGTGTCGTCCCTGGAGTGAGGAGATCCGACACCCACATTATAATATTATTTTTTCCCCCTCAATATTCTGGAGAATCCACCAGCTTCCGTCCAACACACTCCATCAGCCTATGGACACCTTTTCCTATCACTCTCACACTGTCGTACTATGCCCCCTTCTCATACTTCCCCAACGCAACATACTCAACAACTCTTACTTCTAGAAATTAATAAAGATTAATTTATTAAAATAAAAGTGTAACGTGTATGAGACGTGTATGCGAAGAAAATGTGTGACGTGTTCTATAAAGTGTAGAGAATCTGTCTCTCAGACATCAGCTCAGTCCGCAGATCACAGCAAAGATAGACCACAGCACGTTACGTCAGAACAAGTACGTCTCACCCGTTGCCGGAACCATCCTGCCGGATACTGCTTTGCTTCTGTAGACCTCTGGTAATCCCATTTCATGAACATGAGAAATAGACACCGGTGGTATGAACAGTTACTTATGGACCGGATTCACTCTACACAATGTCCGTTCCTAATGTTCTCTAACCAACTGCACAAGTTCTTTTCTAGTGTTTACACAGTTAGTAAAGTTAAGTGTTAGTCGACAGATCATCCTCGTTGCACATCGAACCATTCCGTCCGCAAGTCAATTTTAGTTAATTGTTTCGTAAACACTGTTACTCTTTAAACCCGGTTCTCGGTTGTTACCCTGTTTAATGCGTATGGGAAGTATCTTTACTATGTTTGGGGAACAATCCTTAGTTTAATCACGTCTGAAGCAAACTTTTTTGATTGCCGAACTGGTGTCTTTAGACTGGGATTTCTTCCTTCCAAAAAAATTGAGCTTTTTGGATCTGGTAGGGAACAGGAAAAGAAACAAACACCCCGGTGTAGTACTAGTTCTGATTTTTTCGGCTGAGTGTAAACCATCACCTTGCCTAAAGATCGTTAGTAATAACTTAGTCATAGAGAATGCTACCCACCTAGAAACGAATCAGGTTATGACAAAGAAAAAATCAGCAAACAGAATGTGGAAACCCCCCCCACAAGGGACACCAGGGAAAAACCCCAATTTTCCCCCTTATCAATTCTCAACTAGAAAACTTTTAACACTTCCCTAATCTATTTAGTAACGAGTCAAGTATCCTTCCCCTACTCTAGCTAGTTTTTACTAACAGGCTAAACTACATATAGTTTAACAAGGCACTGCCAAAGTAATTTAACGAATTATTTAAAAGGTTATACCTTAAATGGCACCACTGCAGCCTAAATTTTTTAAAAAACCCCCTTATCCTTTTAAAAATTTTTGCCCAAA
>JACEFZ010009290.1:0-38093 GCA_014155875.1 Cepaea nemoralis | reverse complement strand
TTTCCCGAAGTTCAACGAAATTGGGGCACTTTTAACCAAAAACCCTGAAGAAAGGATCGCCAGATCCTATAGTCTGGACCCCGAGCTGTGAAGAGGCTTATGGGAAGCTGAAACAGGTTTTGGGTGGTGGGCCCGTCCTGCAACCCCCAAAATTTGGAAAAAACTTTTGGGTCTAAGAACCGACGCGAGAAACATAGGGGGCGGGAAGGGCGAGATTTCCTACGTGCTATTCCGGTGGCATATGCCAGTAGAAAATGTTACCCGCGGAAAAATTTACCCCCACCGTCGAACGTGAATTTGGCTCTGGTGGGCGGTACAAAAATTTCAACCTTATCTGTTGGATACCGTTAAAGTGGTCCGACTGTCATCAAGCGATGCTTCGGCATTAGGGGATAAACTTCTCTCGCACCACACAAAAGATTGAAAGTCGTACGAGAGGCATGGATTACACATTTTATTGCCACTGGCTCTTTACACTACATCAATGCACAAAAACGGTCGCTAATACATCACACAAGAACACAGAATTGCCTATCACTAGTCGTTTCCTAACCCTACTGCTAACTCTATCTACTCGGCTAAAAAAAACCGCATCGACGCTAATCGATGCGCTCGCTATGAAGTCTGTCCCCGTCTGACTATTTTCCTCGCGTGGCTACACAGCACGCGGAAGGACCTTGTGTGCCCTTCGGCTTGTGCGTGCTGCATCACTCAGCACGCTTAGAGTAGCCGTCTCCTCTTGAGTGGTATTCCACTTCTCCGTGTCTATCACGTGGGCGTGATTGCGCCGTGACCAGAGTTGCTTACTCTCTGGTTGACACCTCCATGTCTCATGAGAGAACTATTTAATAGTTCCCCTTCCTACCTACTCCTTCGCCTCTACCCTGCCCTCATGTAGGGGCACTGGGTGACCTCTAATCTACTTGAGGTAGACCACTCTTTCAGGGTGGTCTTCACTACTTCAAATTTGAGTCTTTGACACACACCCTCCCCTCCTGTGTTGCGTTAAAAACTTTGACTCATGGTTGTGACGCAAGAGGTTTCAAAAAAAAATTAGTGTATCAAATTTTTGTCAAAGACTACTGATAAACCTGGTTCTGGGTAACCCAATAGACTTCTACTGACTATTGTCACAATGTAGTATCACTTTACTTGGCTACTGGTGATCGCCACAAACTTGTCTGGTTGGCGTGAGCCCTCTTCTCATTCGCAATATTATATTCATTAGAGGTTTGTCTGAACCGGACCATTGTCTTATAGACCTGCCCTCAAATAGTAAATTAACTCACTACCCATACAAAGTTGACTTTCTTAGGGTCAACACATGAATTGCTGCATGTCCCCCATATAATATTAAACAACCCTTACACAAGCTGTGTGCGACACGTTTTACCTATCTCGCTTCCGCGTGTAAAGTTATATTTCACTGTTAAGTTAGTGTTTCGTTGTCTATTGTGTCCCCTGACCCGGAGTTATCTCCCTTTGTTCTCAAAAATGTATGTACTTTACATGTTTGTTTTTCTGGTTGTTTGCGTGTTTGGACCTAACCTATAGTATAATTTAACGCCTAACATGTGTGTCTGTCTACAATATGTATGTAAGTTAGTTTTCAAGTGCCATAATTCGGTTAAATGTGGCCACAACCAAGTGTATAACACTAATTCGTGACTACGTTTCCGTCTTATGAAACTTAAAATACTTTATATAAGATCTACACTAAACTACACATAACACATTCAAGACAGTACATTTTCAACATCGAAAGCAAACGCTTGACGCAGACAAAAAATAAAAAGTCGCGTTGAGCGGCAGAACAAATCCGCTAGTTGTCCTCACTCTCCCTTGTATATTTTCCATTTACTCTCACTTTCACACTTCTGTCACACAATCTTTTATCCTCACAATTATTAAAAACCTTGAAGTGACACTGTACAAGTTTGGCTCAGTTTGAAAAAAGTTGAGCTTAATGACTGTGCGTAACTTGCTGCGCGAGTCATGTATTTACAAATTATTTACATGTAAGAAAAAGGGTTGATTGTTTGTACCCTGATATTATTAAACACTATATTCTACTGAAATACTAATACTACTTCTATATATATGTATTTAAAGTTGTTACACCACTTTAATCTAATCTAAGGGAAGTAATCTAACTATCTAAAAAAGAATGACATTAATGTGAGATGAGTTATGTACCTTTCTGAAATGGGTGAAATGCAACAAAATTATAAATAATGTTCTAATGTTTAAATGAAAACATATATGATTGATATTTTTACTCTAAATGGTGTAACTGATGTATGTTTATCTGTATAATCCTATAAGGTATAAACTACTTTTAATCCTAAATGATGAGGTTGTTAAAGTGTTCATCAAGATGGAATGAAATAAGGTTAAATGAAATGAACTAAATGGTGCTGTTTCTATCCTACACTAAATGGTACTGTACCTGTCTAAACTTTTTATCCTAGTCTTTAATTAGCTGTTATCAAGCTTCAAGTACTATACTATTCTACTTTTAAGCTAAGTCAGTGGGTAAATTAATGATTTATTTACACTACAAAAAAAAATTTAAAAAATTCTATTATATTCCCTAAATCTAATCTAAATCTGTATTACAGTTATTAATCTAACTATAATTTATCACTATATTAAAAACATGTTATAATACATATCACATTAAATAAATATATATACATGGTATTTAAATACCCCAGGTTAGTGGTTGCCATAATGTTCAGAAAATTGCTTTCGTTGGCATACTTTATATATACACAATTATCCTGGGTATACTAAATACACTACACAGTCATACTTGTGTCTTATGGGTATTATTCCACTCGTAGAGTCCGCTGGTGTCGTAGACGAGTATATTCGTGTCTGTTATCTATGCATTGTTCTGACACTGTTTTTCCATGATTAACACAGGTGATTCACCGGAACACAAATGGAGCATAGAAAATAACGAGCTGTCTATGTACACATGGTGATTCACTAGTTCTTGGAGGACAGTTCTTATTCTGTTGTCTACGGACACATGGTGGTTCACTGTTCTTAGCACACAGTCCTGGACATGATGTCTATGTAATACATAGGATAATTTTCACAGGATATTCTAAGTGTACTAAATAACCATTCCTTAAACTACCTATCCATGTGGAATATCAGGTATTTCTACCTCAGATGGTCGACTAAGGGTATCACCCAGAATGTTGTCCTTACCCTTAATATGCTCTATACTAAAAGTATAATTCTGTAATATTAATGACCACCTGTAAATGCGGTCGTTACGATGCACCCCACTTTGTATGACCGTGATTGGGGAGTTGTCGGTCTGGACTACGAAGTGAACACCCGCTAGAAATCGATGCAACTTCCTCACCGAATAGATGACGCTTAGGGCTTCCAACTCTGATATGGAATATCTGGACTCAGCAGGTGTGATCTTGCGGCTCACGTAGCAAATCGGATGGAATATGCCATCATAAAACTGGCCTAGTACTGCATCGATGGATATCCTGCTGGCATCTGTCCTAAGATAATAAACGAGCCTAGGATTAGGCAAACGGAGGATTGGTACATTGCTAAATAGGAGTTTTAATTTTGACAATGCAGAAATTAATAATGCATCTTTAACATCTAATTTTACTGATGCTTTTAACACATTTGAAAATACACTTGTAATTTCAGCTAAGTTCGGTATGAACTTACTGTAATAATTTACTAAACCCAAAAGGCTCCTGACCTGCTTCTTTGTTGTAGGCATGGTCAGGTTCATAATTTTAGTAATAATTCTATTGTCAGTTTTTAGCTGTCCTTGTGAAATGACATGACCCAAAAAATCAATATCTTGTAGGCCCAATTCAACTTTGCTCGGTTTGACAGTGAGACCGAAGAGTCGCAACCTATCGAAGACATGTCTGAGTTTCAGTAAGTGTGTTGTCCAGTCGTCTCTTTGGACACAAATATCATCTATATAGGTCACTGTATTCGTCACTCCATGTAGTAAATCTCTAGTTAAGCGTACGAAAGTGGCAGGAGCGTTACGAAGTCCGAAAGGAAGAAATCGCCACTCGTACAGACCTAAAGGTGTTGAGAAAGCAGTAAGATGGATGGATTCAGTCTGCATAGGGACCTGCCAATATCCCTTAGTAAGATCTAATTTAGAGAAGATTTTGGAGGTGGACATATCGAGAATAAGATCTTCGCAGGAAGGAATTGGTTCTGCGTCGATCTTAGTGACATTATTGAGTTTTCTATAGTACACACAAAGACGAATTGTGGAGTATTTTTTCTTGACTAGGACGATTGGAAAGGAGTACTCAGATGTAGATTTCTGAATGATCCCACTAGCTTCTAAATTAAGAATTTCCTTATTTAGACTTTCTCTATAGCTAAGTGGGATAGAGTACGGCCTGCATTTGATAGGCTTAGAGTCCGAAAGAAGGATGGAGTGCTCTATCCTGTCCGTCCTACCTGGAATGTCAGAGAATATGTCCTTATATTCCGTCACTAATTCTATTGTCTGTCGTCGTTGCTCGTCTGTTAGTCCCGTTTCTAACCGTATGCACTCTAATGTAGCAGTCTTGTCTACAATTGGAACAGGTAGTTCCATCCCGTCGTCGTCTACCTGATTCAGTACGGTAGTGGTGCTAAGTGCGTTTTTTGTATACTCACTAGGTGTATGCATATTGTCGGCTTTGCCAGTCTCGCTAACTAGTGTAGTTGCGTTATGTATGTCTGTCGTCTGATCAATAGGTGTGGGTGCATTGTGTTCGTCTGTCTCTACTTCTGTTTCTTGTCGTGAAAAGTAAGGTTTCAACATGTTGATATGAAATATCTTTAAGTGTCCGTTTATCGATATTTCATAGTCATCTGAAATTTTACGTACCACCTTGAATGGTCCTTGCCATGAGGTCAATAATAAATTTCGTTTGTCTGGAAGTAAAAGCAGTATGTCTTGATCTGGTTCAAGATTAATGGGTCTAGCACATTTGTTGGGACTGTGATGTTTGAGGATATCTGAACTGTTCACTGGAGTGAATACATTCTTCTCCTCCCAGACAGATATTTCTTCATCTGTGCAGTGCCTTAGCTGGGGTAGACACCCAAGAATTAAATCGGTACAAGGGTTGTCTAGTATTGCACACGTAAAGGTACCAGAAAGGAACGGGGTGTTTATACGGGCTCTTGCCAGAGGATAGGTTTCTATATTACCAGAAAAAGTACGGCATTTTACAGAGTCACCAGTATAATCCTTTGGATTAACAAGTTCCTTTTTAACACCAATAATAGAGCTCCCACTGTCAAGCAAACATCGGCATGGTTTCTCATTGACCATTGCAGAGTGGAACAATAGATTGCCTCTGGAGGCTACAGCTGCATTTGCATTCTCCAAGGAGGATGTTACAATATGTCCACATGTAAGTTTGCCGTCTGCATGAAATTGGTGACATCGCTCACAACTGTCAAAGCTTAATACATCGTTTACACAACAAACATCTACAGATTGGTTAAAAGGTAATTCATTCTCGACCTCACACTCAGTCTCACTCTCACCATCAGAAGATGTATCAATTAACACTGCACTATTGGCCTTCATACGTTGGCGGCCCAGGCACTTATTTGAATAATGCCCGTAGCTAGAACAGAAGAAGCATTTGACTGCACGCCTGTATGCAGTTCTCTTGTTTTGTTGCTTCTTAATGACCATCTCAAGATGTGCAGGATAGTTTGGTGATTTATCACACATAGAATAAGTATCATGAAACAGTTGGCAATACACACATTTAGGCAATTTTTGGTCTTTCTTGTCGACTCTCTGAAATGGTTTTTTATTGCTAATGTTAATGTCAATGTCCTGTCTTCGTTCTAACGTCTTCTGCCTTCCTTACCTAATCTAGTTTAATTTATGGAAGTGTTGTGCAGACCGAGTTTTATTTGCCTAGCGAAAGTAGTGCCATCGTGACAATAACAAATAGAAAAGGTAAAGAAATAATTAAATAAATGCTTTGAAATAAATATAAAAGTAATAATATTGTTCAATTAAGTAAATATATTCATTAAATAGTTAATATAAACCAATAATATATGATATAAGCCAAAGATTCAGGCGAGCTTTTAGGTTGGTCCTTAACAAAAGAGACTATTTCAGAGTCGATATTTGATGTTTTAAAAATATCCCTATTCGAGGAAAAATATGCAGAGCCTTTCTTTTCAAATTGTTCTATGGTCTCGATGTCTGACTGCTGAAGGAATTTAGCGAAAGGAGATGGTATTGTGGATATGACTTTATCCATGGCTATTAAATTTTTAAGTTTCTCAAAGTCTTTTCCTATGTTTGCTGCATTAAGCCATCTATTTAGTACGCTTTGGACATTCGAGACATAATCAATGAAAGTCTCACTTGGCTTTTGGTTTTAAATTTGAAAACTGTACTTGATACCCAGGGGCATCAAGTAAGAAATGTTGCATTATCCTATCATGGATGTACTGATAGTTAGATCTAAGATCAGTTGGTATTGATTCAATGACTTTAAGGGGCTCTCCACTAAGGTTCTTCATGTAAATCATAGCCCACATATCGATTGGTACTTGGTGGTATTTAAACTGATATTCGACATTTTCTGTCCAGGCTGATATGGAGTCTTCTTTACAGAATGATTTAATAATATTTTTATATTTATTAAATTTATTTTCTTCCTGCTGACTCTTTAGTTTTGTAGCGGAGATCTCTAAGTGTGAATCTACATCCATACCTTTCATCTTTAACTGTGTCTCTGATTCAACCTGTATTTGTTTTTCTTTCACTCTTGCCATTTCACCTATCTCTCTTTGCTTTAGTTCTTTCTCTTGATCTAATTGCTTTTGTTTTAACTCTAATTCTCTTTGTTTAATCTCCTTATCATGTTCTAACTGTTTCAGTTTAGTTCTTCAGCCAGTTGTGTCTCTTTGTGTTTTATTTCTAATTCCTTTTCTTTTGTTATCTCAGCTAGTTCTACAATCTCCTTCTGATGTTGTCTTTCTTGTTCTCCAATCTCCTTCTGATGTTGTCTTTCTCGTGCACGTTCATCTCTCTCAGCATCTTTTGCTTCCTTAAATTTTTGATCAGCATATTGCTCTAATTCCTTTCCTGTGTATTCTAATTCTTTGCCTGCTTTTATGAAGTCAGCTAACGTTGCCATGTTGTTAGGTAATTAGCTAGAGTCGACAGGCACTTAACTATTTACTCAGGTATATTGATATGCTAAGTTTTTAATTCCCTGTGTACAAAAATTATACCCTTAGATTGCACCTTGAAAACTGGATCACAAAAAAATATATTAATAGATCACACGCTGAAAAAGAAATGCATTATTAATCATATTGCATTCAAAATACTTTGGGTATACTCATCTTAACATTCCAGATCAATCAGGTACAATTGTTTGGCACCTCAGGTCAAATCGTTTGGCACTACGACAAACACCTCGTGTTACACTTCTAAACAGCTGTTGTTCTCCCTGGTTTACAAGAGCATCAACAATTAACCATTTGTAAACGACATATGACTTTAGACAATTTTGTACAATCACATGCCCCCGGACAAAACAATGTAGTATAATTAATAATAAATGTCAATGTCCTGTCTTCGTTCTAACGTCTTCTGCCTTCCTTACCTAATCTAGTTTAATTTATGGAAGTGTTGTGCAGACCGAGTTTTATTTGCCTAGCGAAAGTAGTGCCATCGTGACAATAACAAATAGAAAAGGTAAAGAAATAATTAAATAAATGCTTTGAAATAAATATAAAAGTAATAATATTGTTCAATTAAGTAAATATATTCATTAAATAGTTAATATAAACCAATAATATATGATATAAGCCAAAGATTCAGGCGAGCAGCCGCTTTGCAATTTGCAAACACTCTGTCGCTGATTGCAAATGGTGTAAAGCAGCTGTTTGTCAGTCGCGATACGTCACAGGCGCAGCGCTATTTTTAGATTGGAAAAATCGATATTGTCGCCGGCTCATTTTTTTTGTGTATCGCTCCGCCGTGAATCATATTTGACAAATACTCATAAATAAATAAGTAATTATAGCAATAAATGATAGAAAACTATAATAATAATACTTACAAATCAGAAAACATGTTCATAAATCACAAAACACTTCAATAAGCATAAATAAACACGATTGATCACGATGGGCACAGCTCAGCTCGCAACTTGTCCTAGTCTGCACACGTCATTATTCACTAACACAAATTAAACCCTGTTATTAACTGACAGTAATGCTATTTTAGAGCCGTGGGTGAGTGTTTTAGCTTGAATAATTGTCCAAGCTACACTTCTGACACCACTTTTATCCTAGCCTGTCATCAAGCGATGCTTCAGGCATTACGGGATAAACTTCTCTCGCACCACACAAAAAGATTGTAAGTCGTACGAGAGGCATGGATTACACATTTTATTGCCACTGGCTCTTTACACTACATCAATGCACAAAAACGGTCGCTAATACATCACACAAGACTACACAGAATTGCCTATCACTAGTCGTTTCCTAACCCTACTGCTAACTCTATCTACTCGGCTAAAGAAACACGCATCGACGCTAATCGATGCGCTCGCTATGAAGTCTGTCCCCTGTCTGACTATTTTCCTCGCGTCGCTACACAGCACGCGGAAGGACCTTGTGTGCCCTACGGCTTGTGCGTGCTGCATCACTCAGCACGCTTAGAGTAGCCGTCTCCTCTTGAGTGGTATTCCACTTCTCCGTGTCTATCACGTAGGCGTGATTGCGCCGTGACCAGAGTGCTTACTCTCTGGTTGACACCTCCGTGTCTCATGAGAGAACTATTTAATAGTTCCCCTTCCTACCTACTCCTTCGCCTCTACCCTGCCCTCATGTAGGGGCACTGGGTGACCTCTAATCTACTTGAGGTAGACCACTCTTTCAGGGTGGTCTTCACTACTTCTAATTGAGTCTTTGACACCGACCATCAACCTCTGACGTTTTTGGCGACTTCTAAGAAACTGAACGCAAGGTTAATGAGATGGTCATTGCTCTTACAACCGTATCAGTTCACGGTCGAATACATCCCCGGAAGGGAGAATGTGGGAGCGGATTTTATGTCACGGCATCCTATGGTCGAAGGTGAGGGGGAGGTAATTCGAACAGAACCTCTGGCAGTTGAAAGTTCATAGGGTTCGACTTTCTTAAGAGGGGGCCTATGTAGCGAAACCCCAGTGGCCCATGTCCTCATACCTATCCGCTCAACTCCTTCGGAGTGGGATTCTCTGGGTTACTTTCATAACCCGAGCATTTGACACGAATACTTTGAAATCTATCTGTTCTTCGGGAAAACCCAATGGCGCGCCTTGCACCAAATATGACCTAGGGTAATGGTTTGGGCGTGAAATGTCCGGTGTCAACCTTGTCGGTTGTGGTCGGCACAATGTATTGAAGTTTTAAAGAATTTTACAGATAAAGTGCCGCATCCTACTGCTGGGGTATAAAAGGTAATTTTAGATTAATTGGTCCTGCCAGACCTGGGCATATTAAGCTTGGTCGTCTCAAATAATGAGACGAATTGGTGAAACGGCAGTCTTGCCAATCTGGCTAAGCGTCTAGATCTGGGCATGGCGGGGGAACAAATCGGGGGCTATCTTTCTTCCTATGGCTTTACCTCTGTTTAGTGTCATCTTTCATTTGAATATAAACATTCTATAGCTATGGCATGTCGAGGGGAAGGGCTCCGTGGGGACCGGTTCCACCCATCTGAGTTATATCTTCTTGAGCCAGAAGAGGCGATCCACTGTGCTATTTCTTTCGTCTTTCGGCTGATGGGGGGGGGGGGGGGGGGGGGGGGCCAGGTGGACCGGGTGGTTCCTGGTCGATAGGAGGATGTTGGGAGTATAAATGGACTTCCCTGTCTCCCTGAGAGAATCTGAACTCATCTGAATGTATGGGTTATGTGAGACACGGCCGATACATTGCGGTGACAGCTCAGACAAGAGCGGCGGCCGGACAGGGTAGTTTCATCTTTCCTGTTCTTGCTAGGGATGGGGGAGGGAGATGCACTGCGGTCCATACAGACCCACTATTATGATATAAGTTAAGAGTAGGAAACATACATAATTATGCACACTACTCCACAATAGCTTTGTCGTGAGAAAGGCAAGGTTTGCAAGTGAGAGGGAAGCCTGAGAAGGTATGTGCCCAATATTAATAAAGGCATGGTATGAGTGTGGAGAGGAGTGTGGTATGAAGACAATTGAATACTAGGTAATTGTATGTATTTTATGTATGGCAACCGACATGCTGAGACCATTGGAATCTCCATGCCGGCTGTATCTGAAGTTTACACCAGAGGCTCTCAAAATTGTTTTAACTTTACAGGATCCTTCTTTTGACGGCGAATATAGCCGGAAGTTTCGACAGAGCATCGACATAGAACATTATGTTTACTATGAAGTCCCTGCTGCTGTTGGGCTATACTAGATAGAACCACGGCAGGCCCGAACGAATACTTTCAGACACCTCGGCAGGCGTTTCGTTGAGCTGGGATCGAGTATGTTTGCATTTTGGGCTAGATCCCGCCTAAGTCACTGACACACCCGTACATATATCCTATTTATTCTCCTTGAGTATTTCCCCACCAAAATTGTGCCACGTGATCCCAGGGCACTTTCCCTAACCATTGGACACACTACATTCGTGTAGGCCACGGAAACTTGGAATCCTGGATCTATGGACCCCTGTTGTTCGAACAACCTTCGCGGGAAATAAAGACCAGAGAACGTGCTGTGAGGTGGTTGTGAATTCATGGGACAATATGGAAAACGATGATCTAGGATATTTATATTTGTGTTGATATTGTATGGACTAGTTTCCTCTCTAGATTGTGTGTAGATGTTTATGAGTTAATCGTCAGATATTTTTTCTGTGCTGTTATGTATTGAGTTATTAAATTTACAATTACAAATATGTTGAAGAACGTCATGTTGTATGCGTGTCAGCCAGAACGACCCTGCAGGAAATAGGTCCTGAGGTCGAAAGAGAGAGTGACAGTGAGTCCGGGGGAAACGGAGGAGGGTTGGCAGGGAAAGACCTATTTCAAGCCAGGGCTAAGAAATATACATGAGAAAATTGAGACATAGTTATTAGGGACCCTCCACATAGCTTGTTACAATCAGGATGGTGGTATATACATTCACTCACGCTCAGATGGCGGCCTCTACAATGCTCAGAGATTGAAGGCTAAGACCAAAATTAGGAGGGTACTGATCAGAGAGTTGCTTTTTGCAGATGATGCTGCAGTTACGACCCACTCTGAGGAAGAATTGCAATGTCTACTATCTGCATTCTCCAATGCTTGTTCTGAATTTGGTTTAACAATTAGCAAAAAGAAGACACAGATTATGTCACAAGGTGCACATGGAGTACCATCAATCTTTATTGACGACGCAGAACTAGAGATAGTAGACCATTTTACATATCTAGGATCAGTGGTAAATAGCAAATTATCCCTAGATCAGGAAATCAACATCCGGATTGGTAAGGCAGCAACAACAATGAACAGGTTAAGAAAAAGAGTCTGGGAGAACAGGAAGCTTACTGCCAAAACAAAAGTCCTTGTCTATCAAGCCTGTGTCCTTAGTACTCTTCTCTATGGCAGTGAAACCTGGACAACTTACTCACACCAAGAGAACAATTTAAACAGCTTTCATATGCGGTGTCTGCGAAGAATTCTTGGTATTAAGTGGCAAGACAAAATCACAAATACTGAAGTATTGGAAAGATCAGGTTGTGTGACAGTTTATTCCATGCTCAGTCTTCGTAGACTTAGATGGATAGGATATCTTAGGAGGATGGATGATGGTAGAATACCAAAGGATATCTTTTTTGGTGAATTACAGATGGGTAAGAGATCTCAGGGTCGGCCTCTACTACGATACAAAGATGTGTGTAAGCGGGACATGATTGATACAGGCATTGATAATGCACACTGGGAGCAAGTCGCCGATGAACGTGTTGCGTGGAGGGCAAATATCAGAAATGGAATAAAGTCAAAGGAGAAAATTATTGCAGAAAAGTCACACACCAAGCGTTTGAGACGTAAGATGGTGCATGATGGTGGAAATGACCACGTGTTCACATGCACCCACTGTGAACGGACATTTACATTGCAAATTGGCCTTATCAGTCACACTCGCTACCGCCATAATTAAAAGTTATTATGCCTTTTTAAAGCACAAACTATCGTCTGTCAAGACGGCAAGGTGCCAATATATGTCTGTATGTATACACGTGCGCGTGTATATATGTGTGTATGTATATATATATATGTGTCTATATGTGTGTGAGTGTGTGTGTGTAGTTGGCTAAGTATATGTATGTGTGTGTGCCCTTCGTGGTGGAGCTGGTTGGTAATGTATTGTCTTGTTTCCACAGAGCGCCTTGTATCTAATATAGCAAAAGGTCAGCACCAGTGAGTCGAGCTCGTCGACAACCAGCATCGCCTTGTATCAAACATAGCAAAGGGTCACCACTAGCGACTCGATCTTGTCAACAAGCAGCATTGCCTTGTGTCTGACCAAGCGAAGGTTCATCACCCGTGAATTGGTACTACAAGTAGGTATGTATGCATATGTATATCTATATATATGTATGTATACGTACATGTATGCGTGGGAATACTGGTAACCTTGCTAGCTGAAACTAAATGTTAATAGTTCATGTACTACTCCAGTGATATGAAGACAACAATAGAACACCTCTCCCTCTCTCTGTTTCTTATGGACACTGACGTTTTTGGTGTTTGTTCTGTACTAATGAGTTGTTTGTCTTTTTATTTTTTACTAAAACTTGTCTGTTAACTTCAATCAGTCATATCTTGTGGTCTGTCATAGTCAGTGTTAACAAAGCGTGCTCCGGCCTTGTGAGTTCTTCATCTTCAAATGTAATGTCTAGACATGTGCCAACCTATATTGATTGTGTCTTGTTAAAGTTAGAAAAAAAAATATGTTCTTAACTTCACATTGCCTATAAAGATTAACTTTATATATGGCTGTGTCACTGTCTACCTAATGGCAATGGTTTTTTTTGGTGTGTGTGCATATCCTTTACAGGACATCGCTATAAACATCAGAATCTTTCAGTTGTATGTTGATTTCTTGGCAAGATTATGCTCAGTAGTTTCCTATTGCTTTCTGAGCGACCGGCTGCATACTCATAAGTCACTAGCGTGACTCGAACCACTTCTAATTCTCGTCCGCTCACATTGACTACGAGAGTATTCGGGATTAACGGAGAAAACTGCTAACCCCTCGGCCAGGCAGCCAGCGCCTAATGGCAACTTATTTAAAATTATATTACACACATGTATGATAGCGGTTAGTAGCTCAAAGCTTTTCTCTTTTTCTGTCATTGTCCAGGTTTGGCATTGGTAGCATAGAGTTGGTAGGAAGATAGTGTTGTAAAGTGCTTTCTTAGTAGTTATTGATACATTTTTGTTCTTTAGCATTGGTGCCATTTGTCCAATGAGTTGATTTGCCTTATTGCACCTGTTTTCGATCTTGTCTTCTGATCTGCCATTTGATGATATTATACTTCCTAGGTACTTGAAACTCTTTACTTGTTTCAAGGGATGTTCGTTTAGGTGAATTGTTGTTGTTGTTTGTTCTTCTTTAGTTTTAGTCATTACCTCTGTTTTGCTTGTGCTCATTTTCATGTTATGTTCTCTACACATTTCATTTAGACTGTTCATGTGGTCTTGTAATTCAGCTTCTGATTTTGCTATTAATGCTTGGTCATCCGCAAACAGGAGTTCTTTAATGGTTAGATTTGCAGATGCTTCTTCTTCTGTGTTCTTGTCATGCGGTATTCTTGCTGTCTCCGCTTGGCTGGTTTCTTTACATATGTTGTCTATATATGTTATGAACAAGAGAGGGGACAGGACACAACCTTGCCGTACTCCAGATCTTATGGTGAAGGGTTCTGAGTGTCCTCCAGTTGCTCTCACTATGCATTCACTGTTGTTGTATAAACTTCTACATAGATTTGTTAGATGTGTACTCACTCCATATTGTTTAAGGATTTCCCACAGCTTGTTTCTATCTACCCTATCGAATGCCTTTTCTTGGTCAACAAATGCTTAGTAGAGTGTTTCATTGAATTCAATTGATTTTTCTATAAGTTGTCTAAGAGCAAAAATGGCATCTGTACATACTTTGTTTTTCCTAAATCCAAGTTGTGTTTCGCTTAGCTGTGGTTCTAAAGTAGTTCGTTCGTAATCTTCTTTCAAGAATTTTGCAAAATATTTTCCCAGTATGACTCAACAGTGAAATGCCTCTGTATTGTGTGCAGTCTCTTTTTCTGCCGTTGTTTTTTCAAAATTGGGATTGGGGTTATATAATTAAAAAGCAATTTACAAAATGTTACTCAAATGGCTAGTTTAGACTTAATTCTTGTGATATCTTATCCAATGTGTTTAGCCAAATCTTGAAACAAGGAGGCAATGCCATCAACGAAGGCCAGATCATTGAGCTTCAATGCACAAGCTGACAATATTGGGACCAAATGTACCTAATTGTCAAATGTAGGCACGCTCACAAGTTTCATGTTAGAAGCTAACAAAGTTAAATTCTTACTCCTAAGCAACTGTTTAGTGGGAACATTGATGTCAAGATTTTCTCTTCAATTGAAGACTCATTATTGGATGTATGGAAGGAGGGAAATGATACAACAAAGAATGGCTGCAGCTATAAGTATTGTGTCACACGTTTTCTTGATGATAATATCACGAAGTTCTTACGATGATATGCTCATGATATTATTGTGTGATGGTCGTTGTCTAGGTAACGATACTCATGGTGTGTCAATGGAGATATCTGTCTTGCAATGTAACTCACCCCCGCAGTGCATATTCACCAGGCATTAAACAAGATTCCGTTGGCGCACATAATCCTTTATTACAGAAATAAGACGGACAAACGGAACATGTTTATACATCCAGAAACATAATGTAATCCATAGAATATAAATATCCTCCTCACAATTTAACCAGCACACATCAATGCCTTCTCACGGCCTGCTTCTAATCTCAATCCACAAGACAGGTAATCCAGCTACAATCCTCGGCTGGATCTCACACAATACAACCCACACATTGGGTTGGAGCCACTGCTCAACTATAGAACCCACTCTGGGTTTTGGCCTACACTCAATACAGAACCCACTCTGGGTTCAGGCCTGTCTTCCCAACTAGAAGAACAACACAACACGGAGCTCTCTCTTAAACGACCTGACCCGCAGTCGGTCTCCTCTCTCACTGACTTTCCAGTCGCCTGACTTCACACAACACACAACTCTCCCTCGACCCATCCCCCCCTGGGGATTTCCACTCATATCCGCCCCATTATTTCTGAGGGTTGATTGTTTTCCTCGTAGCCAGGTCAGTCACTTTACTGTCTCCCACTCTCATCTCCATTCTTCCTCCTGCCCGGTCACTCAACTCAATGTCAGTGACCCAGGCTTATGTCATTACCCCCCTCTTAAAAGAAAACTTCGTTTTCAAATATTGGGAGACTAAAACTTACTAAACATGTGACCCAGACATATAGCCTGGGTAGCCCTAAGTATGGCTGCACCTTACTCCAGCTACCACACTACATAATACATCAAATGCTCATAGTACACTCCTATATTCATCACACATAAATACAACCATCTATCTTGTGTATCAATGCATGAACTAATACATCACATCATAATAATAATACATCATAGAAAAGCATTATACTTATGTACCCACAGGTCTCTTACTACTTCACGACCCCACAATACTATTTGTGTACCGACCCTATATCAGGTGGTTCTGTTCTTGCATTAACCCACCTCTGATTCCTGTCGATGCTGTGTCTACCTTTCATGTACCCATGACTCATGGTACCTCTACAATTACAACATCTGTTTGCTATCCCTAGCCCTGGGTCAGTAATGTCGCGAAAACTCTTTTGACCTGACTCAACTTTCCTATCTGCATATTGCACCGTTACACTTGAGTCTCTGTTTAGTCTGAGCTCTTTATTCAATCTTGGCCCATATACCTGGCACCTTGCTTTCTGCTGCATACGCCTTTTGCCTATGTGCCCTGCACATGCACTATCCTGAGCTGTTCTAGTATATCGGTCTCTCTGTGCTACAGGTACTGCTCCTTGCCCACGTGCAGTTCTGCTATCTGAAAACCTGCGAGTGAGAACATTGTTCTTCCTCTCGAAGCACCATCTACCTTTCTTTGACTGCCTATGTTCTACTCTCCTACACCCTTGGGAACATTTGTTCAGAGTAGTATCTTGTCTCTGGGAGTCACTAGCACTATATTTGGGATCCATTCTCATCTGCTCAGCTGTACTATCCTTGTCCTGAGTTCCTGTGTCTACTTCAAGTGCCTCTTCTACCTCAGCTATACTCTCTAATTTAGGTTCTCTTGTGGTAACTACCTCGTTACTGCTTACACTATATTTTCGGTCCCAATAAACTACTTCCTCTTCTGTACAATCTTTAACTCCTATAACATTTCCTATGATCAAATCAGCCACTGGTGAGTCCAAAACACACGCTGTCACTCTTCCAGTGATATATGGTGTTTTTACTGTTATTATGGCTACTGGGTAGAACTCTACTGTGCCATTGAATGTTATGCATCTAATCTTTTTCCCTGTATAATCCGAGGGATCTATTAAACTTCTCCTCACTCCGATAGACGTACATCCGGAATCCCTAATTGTTAACGCTGGTCTATCATTGACAAATCCCTGATGCAGCTTCAGACTTCCTCCTTCATGCACTGCTGATCCTGCTTTTACTGTATGCCCACATATTAGGACTGGCTGACTGTCTTTTTCAAAAAGAGGTTTGCACCCACTACAATCTTCATTGTTCAGCGTCTCAATTACTTGCGCTGCATTTGAGTGCTCTGTTTCTCTCATCCTACATTGATGACTGATATGCCCATTCTTTCCACATTTGAAACAAGTAATCTCCCTTTTAGTGTTGTTCGTTGGTCCATCTGATGGTTGTGCATCACACTCTGCTGCCTTGTGTCTCCAGCTCCCACAATTCCAACATCCGGCATAATTTGGACGTCTCTGGAAGTTCCCTCTTCTATATGGGTACCGTCCTACTCTACCAACATTGTTTCCTCGGAAACCATTATCTTGAAGTTCTTGCTGCTCACCTTTCTGTGCTGAATCCACACTTTTCGCCCTTGGTCTAATGACTGGATTCTGGTTCTGTTTAGTGTACGCTGCACAAACTATTTCCTCACTCATTAGTTTCCCAATAGATACGTTAGGATGTGCAGTCATGTAGTTTTGCCCTAACTGAGACATTGTGTCTATGTCCTTTGGCTTCCGTTCCTCAAAGAACGCCACTAAATTAGAATTGCATGCAGATACTACCTTGTCTCTTAACATTAGATCTACTAATTTATTAAAATCTTTCCCTACTTCTGCAAGCTCCATCCATTTGTTAAATGCATTCTTTACAGTGTTAACAAAGTCTGTGAAATCTTGATTTGTCTCTGGCACTAACTGTCTAAACTTTGTCCTATATCCATGCTCAGTGAGTTGGAACTTAGTCAGCAAACGTTGACGTAAGATAGTGTAGTTGTTCCTTTCTTCTACAGGTAAATTAAACATTGTTTCTAGGGCCTTACCCGTTAAATACTCGCCCAGTCTAATTGCGTACTCGCTTTCTGGGATGCCTAATACCTTCACTGATGCTTCGAATCTCGAAAGATAGGCCTCAAGGCAATCCCGGTCCGTAAAATATGGCAGTTTTAATCTCTGTGACGACTGCGACGGTTTTCTACTTTCCTCACTTTGACCCTTCGATGCAAATTCTAACTTTTTAATAGCAATTTCCGCTTCCATCTTAATCTTCTCTTTCTCAATTTCCATTTTCATTTGTGTCTCTTCCTGTAGACGCTTGTTTTCTATTTCAGCTAACTTTACTTGTGTCTCTTTCTCTTCCTGTAGACGCTTGTTTTCCATTTCAGCTAGTTTTACTTGTGTCTCTTTCTCTTCCTGTAGACGCTTTGCCTCGCGTTCATTCTGCCTCTCCTCTCTTTCCATCTGCTTTTGTTCTTTTGCTTCAGCATACTCCTGTAACTCTTTACCTTTCAGGCCTATTCGTTCACCTGCTTCAATATAGTCCATTAAAGTAGGCATCTTGTACTTGTGGACACGTTGCTGTCTGTCAGAAAACTATAAATGTAAAGACTCTGCTACTAGACTTTGTGTGCCCTCCCTAAGTACACCACTAATCCTTGTGTACGTAACTTCGTAGTGCTAAAATATCACTCTGTACTCACCCAGTCACTCTATAAGCACTAGGTAGTGAGGGGGGAAGTATCACCTATACTCCCTTATATCTATATATCTATGACCAAAAGTTCATAAAGTCCCTGGAAATATTGTTAAACATACATATAAATACATATACAAACAAATGGATGATAACACTAAGTGATGACTATCCAACGCTAGACTTCACAAGCTGAGTACACGGAGACGATGATGACACAGAAATAAACCACAGTAACAACCACAAGCTTGTGTAGAGGACATCCCACAGTGCGCGTAAAATATAAATTAAATTGACCAAGACCACTAGACAGCAGAAATGACGAAAGATCACAATAAAAACATATATCCGAACACAACAAATATCATATATAAATATAACGAAAAGAAAGAGAGAAAGAAAAGGAATATATACTGAAAATATACACAGATTTGACGTCAGACAACTCGGCTCTAGATATTGGTTAAGACTATTTCAATGCCCCTGCACGATACGTCAACTCATTAACGTTTTTCTTACAAAAATATCGTAAGCACCAGAAAGACTAATAAATTATTGTGCTGTATCCCGACTCTCGAGAAACACCCCAACAATTCCCTACTCTTGACAAACACTGGACCACATACAAATAATTGCGTGACACCCGACAACAATAAATATGACGATGGGAGCAAAACAATAAAAAATAATAATGTGTAACTGGTTGGCCGACAAATATGGGCCTATTAATCCGTCGCCAAAAGTTCTTTTTATTCAGTCACCAAAGTTTTTGTTCGTTTTAATAGTTATTCGCAATCCGCTGGAAATGTCTACGACACTAGATTTCAAACCGACTTCTTGTTTTGTTGAGTGGTTATTGAATTCACGTGGTGATCACAAGTTCCAACTGTCGACAAAAGTTGAAGATGATAGTGATATCCAAACTGTTCTGTCTCGACACAGTCCGTAACGTTATTGTACTTTCTCTGTACGTGGTGGTACTCACTGTAATAATCCAAAGTGTTCTCTCGATATGTTGTTACTTTCGTTGCGGAGATGGCGCTTCGCTGTATCATTAATGTTATGGATTTTCGTTACCCGACAAGATTCACCAAAAAGAAAAGGAGAATGGCAGGCAATGTTCAGCGCTTTAAATTTGGGTATATAAATCCTTATCGGCAAAGAAGTACAACCATGGTTGCGATGACGATAAGTTAAAACTGTTTGCTCATAACAGAATAATGATGACAAAGGCTTGAACAAAGACGAACAATCAAGTCTGGTTTCACACAAAACGCCTTGTTTTGTTCATTCACAATGAGTCAGCTTGACCACCATAGGTCGTGGAAATTCCCGAGTATCTTTCCTCCTTCCACCCCCAACTCACAATGTCACCTCAATTTCTCTTTATCACTCTCAGTGAAAAATTCCTCCGTAACACAGTTTTCACACAAACTTGACAGCCCCACCCGGCTGCGGTAGGGGTAACGTTACTATCCCCTTCAGTCACCTGTCCGTCAAATTAGCGACTGCCAATTTTTCTCTGTTTTCCAAACATGTACTTCCCCAGTACCTGGACGCTGGTGTACGCACCCGTCCTATTTACTGCGTCGAATAATCTTGACCAGTCAACTTGCAACAACACAGTGCGCTTGCCTCCAGCACACACACACACCTGTCAATTATCTTTGGTTCCCAATCCTGTCATTATCACCGACAGTGACGTCCTACACACACACACGCTGCCCTCGCCACTCTGGATTCAACACTCGTCTTTAATTTCAGCACTGCTGCCTGGTATCAAATTTACCTGTCACCGTAATGGACTCTCCCGGTTAGTCTGTATGGCGTGTCTTTATCACCGACTTTTGTGCTGCCGCTGCACCCCCACTCGCTTTAGCGATATGGTTGGTTCCAAATCACCTGTAGTGGACTTCACTTGAACTGTCTGCTAGCTTGTGATTTCCGCCGCGTACCCTCCCCGCGCGCTGACAGTTTTTTTTTTTTCGATGTGGCGTCTTACACACACAAAAGAATTGCTGTTAATCTCGTGACGCAGTACTGTCTAAATTGATGGCACGAAGACACCGATAATAACTCCTCTCTTTCAGCGAAGAGCCCACAAATATCTCAGAATGACAACACTGTCTATAATGTTCTTGACCGTACGTAGCCTTCCAGATACTCCTTACTAAGTGACGAGCGCCCAGAATGTCACACGTTTTCTTGATGATAATATCACGAAGTTCTTACGATGATATGCTCATGATATTATTGTGTGATGGTCGTTGTCTAGGTAACGATACTCATGGTGTGTCAATGGAGATATCTGTCTTGCAATGTAACTCACCCCCGCAGTGCATATTCACCAGGCATTAAACAAGATTCCGTTGGCGCACATAATCCTTTATTACAGAAATAAGACGGACAAACGGAACATGTTTATACATCCAGAAACATAATGTAATCCATAGAATATAAATATCCTCCTCACAATTTAACCAGCACACATCAATGCCTTCTCACGGCCTGCTTCTAATCTCAATCCACAAGACAGGTAATCCAGCTACAATCCTCGGCTGGATCTCACACAATACAACCCACACATTGGGTTGGAGCCACTGCTCAACTATAGAACCCACTCTGGGTTTTGGCCTACACTCAATACAGAACCCACTCTGGGTTCAGGCCTGTCTTCCCAACTAGAAGAACAACACAACACGGAGCTCTCTCTTCAACGACCTGACCCGCAGTCGGTCTCCTCTCTCACTGACTTTCCAGTCGCCTGACTTCACACAACACACAACTCTCCCTCGACCCATCCCCCCCTGGGGATTTCCACTCATATCCGCCCCATTATTTCTGAGGGTTGATTGTTTTCCTCGTAGCCAGGTCAGTCACTTTACTGTCTCCCACTCTCATCTCCATTCTTCCACCTGCCCGGTCACTCAACTCAATGTCAGTGACCCAGGCTTATGTCATATTGCATCAACTTTAATGTGTCTATGATGTGTGACACAAGTAATTGTGATTTCCATAAAGCTGACTTGTTTTATTATGTTACACTGTGATAGATTCTCATACTCAAATTCTTAAACGGGACTTGAGGAACAACATAAAAAATCATGTCTTGAAGTAATCTTAAGACATTTTGCATCATTAATCATCTTGAAAAACAAAATATCAAATTCATGTATATAATTTATGTTTGCATACAAATGTAACTTACAAATCCTTTCAGACTGACTGTAGACATAAGATGGAGCATAAACTTCTATCAAGTGTCAAGACAGAACAACCTGAAGTCTGTGTAGGTCAAGGTAAGGTTAAGTGCATTAGTTAGTTAGTTAGTCGAACCATAAGTGAACAACATTCAGTCCATAAGTGCTCGAATCCCCTCCTCAGCAAATCCCGCAGCGTGTAGCGGCTCACGACACCAGTTCTGTGTTGGTTAATCAACCTTCTTTGGTTTCCTGCGTAGTATTCTTGTTCTTGTTGAAATTAAGTGCAATATAACGTAAGAGTTAGTTTAATATTCTTTACAGGATGTTGCAGTCAACCCCAGCATTTATTGACTGTTTGTGATTTACTAGATAATTCTACATTTAGGAGTTTGCCATTGCTTTCCTAATTGTCATAGAATTATACCATCAAAATCAACACAATAGCAGAATGTAAATCTACATAGACACTGGGAAAATAAGGTCATAGATGTGACCAAGTATCCACCGGGATCAGTGCACAATGCTACAGTTGAGCAGAGCAGGGCACTCTCTTGTCCTAGCTCTAACGAAAAGACCAGGAGCTATCAAATATGAAGAATTTTGTACACTCGACCTCATAACCCATGTCACCCAACATCTACTCAGAATTATGAGAACTCATCTCATCTCATCATGTTCCTCTTATACCTTGCGGTGTCGAGGTGAAGTATAAACATCGTGAGAGTGCCCGATTATGGGCTTCGTATATCAATATTCCCATGGACTCTGCTATTCCCTCTATCCAATGTTTACGTGGTCGGCCTCTTCCTTTGTTTCTATCTGGTCTGTACATCATTGCTTGTTGTGATATGCTGTTGACTAGTAACCTACTTGCATGGCCAAACCATTTGACTTGCTGCTTTCTAATAAAATATAGTGCTGCTTTAACCCCATTCCCCCCCCCCCCCCCCCCTTTTAGTCATGATTTATTCATTTCTGATCTTATCTCTTCTTGATACGTTGAGTATTCTTCTCAGGAACCTCATTTCTGTTGTTGTGAGTTTTCTTTTCTCTTTTTCTGTCATTGTCCAGGTTTGGCATTGGTAGCATAGAGTTTGTAAGAAGATTGTGTTGTAAAGTGCTGTCTTAGTAGTTATTGATACATGTTTGTTCTTTAGTACAATTATGAAAACAAGAATGAAAATACAAATGGAAACTGGTGAAGAACAGTATGGATATGTTGAAGGAAAAGTTACAAATAATGCAATATACAAATTATAAACACTAATATAGAGATCAGCTGATACACAGAAAGACATATACTTGTGCTTGACAGATTATTATAACAAGTGTCATGACTGGGAGTGTGAGCTTTTGCCACACTCTTGTTACGGTTGGGTGTGTGTATCACCTTGAGCGAGAAGCGTGCCTTGGACTTATTCAGAGAGAGAAAGGTCTCTTGAAAACACGACACTCGAGCTGAGACCATGGTAGGAAAAACTCGTCTCAGACTCGTAGTAGGCGATGGTGAACGTTTAGAATGCCGCCGATGTTTTATAGTTTTATATCAGTGTAGTGTAGTAGTGATTGATAGTATGACTTTGTGATCATGTGAAATGTTGTAATTGTGTAATACGAATTATGAGAAGAGAAATATTGTATTTGAAAGAACCGTTATCCTGTTGTACTTAGTGGTCCTTAAGTATTTGGTTAGACATTGTAAATATTAAAGTTAATCATTATAAACAGCAACTCATGATACTATTAATACATTCATTTTCATGACAATGTAAAACGAACCATGACACCAAGGCATTTGATAAAGTGATGAAATGGATCAAAATGTTAGAAGATATTAATAAAGATGGGAAAGATCTTGGAATAATAAAACATATTTACTGGAAACAAGCAGCAGCAATTAAAATAAAAAATAAACATAGTAATGAACAAATGAAGCTAGGAGTAAGAGAAGGAGGTGTTTTGTCACCAGATCTAATCTCTTTCTCTATATCAAAGTAATAATGAGGGAGATCGAAGAGGATCCAGGGTTATTAGGTGGAGGTTATATAGTATGTCCACATTTGTTTGCCTTCATTCACGATCAATTATTTTGAAAACTGTCTGTTGCATCGTTATGAAATTATTCCAGCCGTCTTATATTTACCCCCACCCAAGGAATATGTCTTTTATAGGTCCAAAAACAACTTAAATCATTGAAAGCGGCGACATTCCTTTGATGTTTTGCTTAACAACTAGTGATTTCTCGCTAAAAAAGTTATGTTTACGGTAATGGGGACCTGCAAATTCAGATGACAAACAAAGGCGTATCCGGATTCGTATGGGAGTGGGTGCAATGAAAGAAGTAGCTTACAATCGACAGGGTCGGCTGCATTGCACCGGGTTTTTATCCCATATGGCTCAGTTTCTTTCCGCAGCGCGGAAAGCGTCGCACAAAGCACAAACTCCGTAGCTCCAGCGACGACCCTCGGGAGTGTCCGAAAAAAATGCACTCTTGAAATGAAGGACGCGGCCCGGAATCGAACATACAACCTTCAATCCATCCTTTCTCCAATAGTCCTCTTCCTCTTTCAACACATGGTCCTGACGTTTTTTCCAGTAACTTTTATCAATATTTAATAGCGCGGACAGACAGACAGAAAGGTAGGTAGGTAGGTAGGCAGAAAGGTAGGTGGGTGGGTGGATAGCTGACTGACTGGGTGGGTGGGTCGGTCGGCCGGCCGGTAGGCAGGCAGATAGATAGATAGATAGATAGATAAGCAGGCAGGCAGATAGATAGATAGATAGATAGATAAGCAGGCAGGCAGGTAGGCAGATAGATAGCTAGATAGATAGATAGATAAGCAGGCAGGCAGATAGATAGATAGATAGATAAGCAGGCAGGCGGGTAGGCAGGCAGGTAGGCAGACAGATAGATAGATAGATAGATAGATAGATAGATAGATAGATAAGCAGGCAGACAGATAGATAGATAGATAGATAAGCAGGCAGACAGGCGGGTAGGCAGATAGATAAATAGATAGATAGATAGATAGATAAGCAGGCAGGCGGGTGGGCAGGCAGGCAGATAGATAGATAGATAGATAGATAGATAAGCAGGCAGGCAGATAGATAGATAGATAGATAGATAAGCAGGCAGGCAGGTGGGTAGGCAGATAGATAGATAAGCAGGTAGGCGGGCGGGTGGGCATGCAGGCAGATAGATAGATAGATAGATAAGCAGGCAGGCAGGCGGACAGACAGACAGACAGACAGAAAGGTAGGTAGTTAGGTAGGCAGAAAGGTAAGTGGGTGGGTGGGTGGATGGCTGGCTGACTGGGTGGGTCGGTTGGTCGGCCGGCCTGCAGGCAGGCAGATAGATAGGTAGGTAGATAGATAGACAGATAGATAGATAAGCAGGCGGGCGGGTGGGCAGACAGATAGATAGGTAGGTAGATAGATAGACAGATAGATAGATAGATAAGCAGGTGGGCAGGCAGACAGATAGATAGATAGATAAGCAGGCGGGCAGGCAAGCGGGCGGGCAGGCAGATAGATAGATAGATAGATAAGCAGGCAGTCGGGCGGACGTACGGATAGATAGATAGATAGATAGATTGATAGATAGATAGATAGATAGATAGATAGATAGATAGATCCCCGCCAGAAGCCGGGCCTTGTCAGCTAGTTTATTTATATAATCACGTTTCATGAAAGAACCCCCATTTGGAGACACCTCTGAATCTTCGCGCTGTTTGTTTCAAAACGGAAATCACGTGAAAATTTCAAAATCTGCCGGGACGTCTCTTGGTGAAGCTGTAATACTGTTAAAATCATGGACGTAATCTCTAAATTGTAATTAATATACCGCATATAAACTAACTTTGAAATCTGCTGTAAAATCTCCAGAACAAAAATGTTTTTGAAGGGTGGACATACTGATAAGGTTATATACTAAATCTCATCATTTTACCTCAGATGGTTACTGAGATATTGAATTTTATATTGAGGCAACAAAAAAACACACACTATAATATGAACATTATTAGGTGGAGGTTATAATATAAACAATCTATTATATGCAAGACCTAAATGGAATCAGCATTGGAGGACGAAACATAAATAACATTAGATATGCAGATGATACAGTATTGATTGCAGACAATGCACAGGATCTACAACAATTAGTAGACGCTGTGGTTGTACACAGTGAGCAGCTGGGGTTGGAATTAAATTGTAGGAAGACACACTAGGAAGAACGAAGTACCACAATGTAATATACAAGTAAATGGGAATATTCTTCAACAAGTGAATCGGTTCAATTATCTCGGAACAGTCATAACATCTGATGGCAGATGCCTTGAAGAGATTAGAACAAGAATCGCCATTGCGAAAGTAGCCTTTAGCAAGATGAAAAACATTCTGACCAATAAAATGATGTCAATTGAAACGAGAAAAAGAGTGTTGAGGGGATACATAGAGCCTGTTCTTTTGTATGGATGTGAAACTTGGACAATGTGCAGTCAAGCAGAAAAACATCTGATGGCTGCAGAAATGTGGTTTCTGAGGAAAATGCAAAGAATACCATGGACAGACAGAAAAACCAATTAACAAGTACTACAAGAGACAAATGAAAATCGTAGATTGATTAGAGAAATTAGACGTAGACAGTCAAAATTTTTTGGACATGTTATGAGAAGAAATGGACTGGAGAACTTAGTGACAGCTGGCAAGATCGAAGGGGACAGACCAAGAGGAAGACCGAGAGGAAAATACCTGGATGGCTTGGCCACATGGCATGGACGAGACAGGAACACTGAGCTGATCCACGACTCTGGTGATCGAGTGAAATGGCGAATCATGACCGCCCACGCTTTCCGGCATGGCACATGATTGATTGATTGATTATATGCAAATGACACAGTGTTGATAGCTGAATATGCAACAGATCTGTAGTAATAAAGACTGCACAAAAGGACTTTTCTTGAATATCAAGAAAACAGAAACAATGATTATATCAAAGAAAAAGATAACACCTACCCAAGAAACGATAATAAATGGGAAACACTTAAACAAGCTGATAAATTTAAGCTCCATTTAAAATAATTCAAAATATCTTAGGCAATAAGTCAACATCATTGAATATCAGAAACAGAATCCTGAAATGTGATATAGAATCTGTCTTACTTTATGGCAGTGAATCATGGAACATGGATAAACAAATTCAGAACAACTTAGAAGCAACAGAGATGTAGATGATGAGACAAATGTTGCGAATATGTTGGACCTCCACAGTAGCTACCAATGATTGCCTGGTAAAGGCTAATGCCACTAGGACATTATGTACAACCAGTAGAGTGAGATAAACATCATTCTTTGGTCATGTAGTTAGAAGAGGGGAATTGGAAAACACTGTTATGATTGCATGCTGGGTGGACTGAGACAGTGGCATGGTGGGATATCATCAGCAGATTTGATTCAGAGCACCAGGGACCGAGATCTGTGCAGAGATATGAATGTTTATGCCAGCTGGCAAGGCTCATAATAATGATGAATGTAAGAGTCTAGTCGTTGAGGATCAGCCAATGCCCAGCGGTTTCATAACTTTATCCTCAAAAAGTTTAATCTTCATAACTGGTGTTTCTGCTAACCTAATGGGAAAGTGAACACCTCATGGAGTTCAGTGCACTGTAGTAGATGTGTGGACCAAGAACTCTTGAGTTATGTAAGGAACAGTAACACTGAGTTACAATGAGGAAGTTTTATTTGTTTGACATTCCACTTAAAAGTTATTTTTCTTAGACATGCAACTCCACATTGATTTTTTTCCTGACATTCTATTTCAAGTTATTTTTTTTCTGACATGCTGCCTTAGATTGTTTTATTTAATATGTCACCTCAAGTTGCACCATAAATGTTAGTTTCAGGCAGGAGGTTAACACTCTTAATTGTGACTGCAATTACATATCAATATTGCTTGCTGTTATACATTGTTTAGAGATAACTGTACATAAAATAGACTTCAAAAGTGAAAAATGACCATAATAAATTAAACATACAGTACCTCTTAATCTGTTAATTTACACTAATTCAGTCACTTCACCTCTCTTTTATCATACTGAGCTTACATCATACATCAGCCTAGATCATACATCAGCTTATATCATACATCAGCTTAGATCATACATCAGCCTAGATCATACATCAGCTTAGATCATACATCATCCTAGATCATACATCAACTTACATCATCATAAACTTAGATCATTCATTAGTGTAGTTAGCGTATACTGCTAGGATGGAAAATAGATCACAGTAGATACAAAAGAGACTTTCTGTGAATAGAGAGTCTAATCACTGCTGAAGAAGCGATCAAAAGGCTCACAATTCTAGACGGATGATTTCCAAGTCCCAGAACAGCTCACTACTTCTAAACAGTGCCACGCGGAAAGTTATGACGACCAACCGTACTTAAGAAAGACAGTATGACAACTGATTCCTGCTAATGTGCCTGGATGAAAATGATCCCCCACCGTCTAATTCATTCTCACAACAAGGAGTTAGACAGATTTATATGTATAGATACAGTCCTTTCACTCGTCAGACAATCTGATGATACTACTAATCTAATTCTATAATAACAGACGCAGTTTGTTATCATTACAAATATAACATAGCTGTTTAATTCTAAGAACACTACGTGAGACCCACGGGGAACTCACAGACACAAAAGAGATACACAGATCCCCCTTTTTTTTCCCCCGCGTTTCCATCCTGTTTCAGGATATTGCGGTCAACACCAGCATCTTTCAGCTGTATGTTGATTCCTAGGCTAGATTACGCTCATCAGCACGCCACGACTTTCTGAGCGACCGGCTCCATACTCTCATAAGTCACTTTTGCGATTCGAACCACTGCTAATTCTCGTCGCGTCACGTGACGAGAGTATTCGGGGTTAGCGGAGAAAGCTGCTAACCCCTCGGCCACAGATCCCTGGTTAGTCTAAATTTCTACAAGAGTATATCCAGCAGCTAGTGGATGTCGTAATCACTGACAATGTGAGTTGGCCTGTATTGGACAAAATGTTAGGTGAATGCTGTGAAGTGGCAAACGGGTTGTCAGCCACTTATCTGTTGGTCCTTGGCCTCCTGGATGGTAAGCTGAAAGGTGCTGACTGGTTAATGGTATGGACACCATACTTGGCTGTATCAGTGTGGGTGGTGTGTAGCTCAGTCAAGGTTGTTTCTATGACTACTGTTACTCAGGGTGCAGGCTCTGCGAATGACAGTAAGAAGGTGTGAATAATCCTTCAAGACAAGTTCATGAATCTAACTTGTGCCCCTGTCCTATTCATACATGGCCTACATGTCTCATATAGAATTTGAACATAGCATGCACTATGTGTCTTTGTATATTTGATTCCTTATACTGATATCTACAACAGCACACTGATATAATGAAAAACAGCACACAAATGATATTCTGTTCCTTTTTCTTCTTGTAGTTAAATCGAATATGTGTAACCACTCAGACATTCTATTCTAAAGACTACTGTCCTAATGATATATATATATATATATATTCTAAGTCATGATTAATCATGGAAACACACAATCCACACAATGAATTAACATCACATATTGTCAGATGATTTAAATGGAATGAAATAAACTCATGCGCCACAACTACGACATCACAATATACATTAACAAACCATTAAATCTATGAAACAAGTATGGAAACACACTAACCACACTCCATATGATGAATTAACATCACATATTATTTGATGAATAAAAGGGAATGAAATCAAATCACACATCACAACTATGACGTCACGATGTACATGATTGAACCATTAAATATATTGAAACACCACAAGTTATCTTTGTAACAAGTTATGTGGAGGGTCCCAAATACCCCTGTCACAATGCTTCAATATTATTCTTTAGCCCAGACTGGTATAGGTCTTTTCCTGCCAACCCTTCTCCGTTCCCCGGACTCACTGTCACTCTATCTTTTGATCTCGGGGCCTACTCCCTGAGGTGTCTTTCTGGCTGACAACATATAACATTGCGATCGTCAGAGTAAACGATAATTTCAATTTAATAACTTAATAAAGAACAGCACAGGAAAAACATCAAGGCAGTTAAAACAGATAGTTCTCTACAAACAAACAGGGGTAAGGTTTGTAGTCCAGGCACAGAGCCTCATGGGTATGATAATCATAGGCCCAAGAGTACGACAATGTCCCGTCAGTCGACATCCACCTCACCGAGTATGTCCTTAGTTAGTTCCCTCCTTCCAGATCGGTTGTGCGAACAACAGGCCGCTGTAGAACCAGGCTTCCGGGTTTGAGTGGACTTCTCTACAGAGTGAGTCCAGTATTCATTGAATCCCCATGGTATCACTTGGCACAATGTTGGGTAGGATTTAAAAAGATGGGAACAGTTCGTGTATGGGGAATGGGTATGTGCCTTTCAATGTTACAGACACGGATGCTGATGACTGAGAATTAGACGTAGGTACAGCCAGGAACATAGGGTCAGCCACTCCTATGTTGACGATGTGATTTTTATTGAGCTGGTACTGAAGAATGCCAGTAGTCCAATACTAATCGGACCTCAATCCATTGAGTAGAGTAATTGGCCTGGGGTCGTCCTGACCGTCCATGGTTCACCTGAGACTTGCTTAAGGTGATTATATCGTGGCCTTGCATATCCCTTCTGCTCCTTTCAATTCCAGGAGGACCCTGGAGATGACAGAGATTAGTGAGCGACTGGCCTGACTCAAGCACCACAATACTGAAGACCAATAGGGCCTCCGTTCAATAAATTTTACATACATTTACCTCACCCTAACCATTAGATAGGAGGCCCGAATGAATGGGCCTGACATGTCAGGTAGCCCCTGGATTAGCTACGTCCCTGCTTGACTAGACCTCCAGCTTGTATAGGTCCTGTTGGTTACCTTAGGAACTCTTTGCATACAAGATTCACTCTCTTCTCTCTACCATGCCTTTATTCTTACTGGGCACATTCGTTTCCCGGTTTCCCTCTCACTTGCAAACCCTGCCTTTCTCCCGACAAAGCTCTTGTAGTGCTGTGTGGGTAATTATGTGTGTTCCCCCCCCCCCCCCTCTCCTTTAATATGTGACGGGGAACGCGTAAATCATACCCCGTGTTCTCGGGACCCATCTTCCTTGCCCTATTGAATAGCCTCTTTTGGCTTATATGGTTCGGTATTTCTCGCTGAACTATTATTATAGTAGTGGGTGTGTATGGAACGAAGTGTAGTTCCCTATCCCTAGCAAGAATAGGAAAGAAGAAACTATCCCTTCCGGCCGCTGCTCTTGTCTGAGCTGTTGCCGCAATGCACAGGCAGTGCCTCGCATAACCTGTATGTTTAGATGAGTTCAGGTTCTCTCCTTGAGATAAAGAGATCTATTTATATCTCTGGCATCATCTTAACGACCCGTAACTATTCGGTCCACTTGGCTACCCTATCTGCCAAAAGACGAAAGAGATAGCAGATTGTAAACCCTCTTCCGCATCAAGAAGACAGAACATAGATGGTCGGAACCCTTCCCCACGGAGCACTCCCCTCCTTCCGGCATACCGTGGATATGTTATGTTTATATTCAAATGAAAGATGCCACTATGCAGAGTTCAGGCCGTAGGAAGAAAGATAGCACCCGCCCATCTGCTGCCAAGAACAAGCGAAATCATCTGGGGAAATATATGGCTCAGATTAGTTCCAAGGCTATGCCAAGAATAAGATGCTGAGCTGGATTGACCAACTGTCAACCCCCCTTACGATATGGCATGACTGGTTTTTAGCCAATTCGTTTCACCAGTCGAGACAACAGAGATTTATAGTCCAAGGTCTGGCAGGACTAATTAAAACCCAGTTTTACCTTTCATTCCACCAGCAGGATGCTGCACTTAATCTGTCCCAATCTTTAAATTGTCAAATTTACATGATGCAGTATATAACCGTTGGTGTTGAAACGGACATGGATTGCCCAAGAAGTTGCACTAGTGCGTATTTGGTGCAAGGCGCCCTATCGGGTTTTCCCGAAGAAAAGTCAGACTTCTAAGAGTTCTCTTATGAAGATCAGGTTGTAAAAGTAACTAAGAGAACTGTCTTCCAGGGGAATTGAGCGGATAAGAGAACTGAGGGTTCCCGAAAGCTGTTTCCTACTGTTTTCCCAAACCCAAAGAAGGCATGAGGACATGGGCCACTGGCGTTTTGTTACAATCTTCCATAGTCATGAGTTGTAATTCTAGCAATTATCTTCCTTAAAACATAATTAATTATTCAGAAGATTTCTTAGCTTAGCTTAAGATTACTTTCACTATAAACAAGAACGATATTGGGGCTGGAGAATTCCCCCAGGGTTGATTTTAGTTAAGTGAGCGATATTGGACCATGTGTTAGTAATCTGACTCTGCTGAGATAAAGATTAATAAATAATAATTAAGTAACTTATTTATTCTCTGAACTCATTCCTTCGACTAATATATAGATATATTATCTAAAGAAATATGTTAGTTTTTAAGCTAAGCACATAATTAATATATCTTAACTCTAATCGTCTACTGAATAAATCAGGTTTTACTTCAGCCGGTCTGCATCTCTTATTTTCGATAATTAAGTCTAGCCATGTTTAATGCCATGCGTGGGTACTTTGCTTTGCATTGTCCCTTGTCGGCAAGCATGGTGACACAAACATCATACTAATTCTACTAGTAGTTATCAATATCTATTCTCGATTGGCATGGCCTTTAGATTTCCCCGGCATATTGACACATGCAGAGAAATGTTAACAAAATTATTATTAACCTACCCTGCAACTTGGTTTGATCGGACCTATTGGGTGAGAAGGCGGGCACTGGCTTTTACTATGGTGATTAGAAGTATGTACGGCTTAACAAGAGTCAGGTTAAAGGTTTCTAACACCCGCACAAGGGTTTCTTCTCGCCAGCGGACTTGCCACGTCCTTCCGCCATCCGTTTTTGTGATCAAAATGAACGATTACAGGCTTCTCTTCTCTAACAGAAGAGTTCCTTCGAGACTTTCTGTGGCCAAATTAAATTCAAGCCAAACTAAATATAATGTTCAGCCTGATTTGGTTTCTTGGCGTTTACACAAATTCTACAATACATTTGCTTCTAACTATTAGAATAAATCTTATTATATATCTAGATATATATTTAGGTATATTCATACACCCAACAAAGACGATCTTAGCTAATATATGGATATATAGATAACAATACAAAATAATACATAAATACACACAGGGGTTACTGAGGGATATCCCAATCTAATAAAAACGATATGGGATTCTTGTCATCTTGTCACAATTAGCTTACATCATCATGAACTTAGATCATTCATTAGCTTACATCATCATGAACTCAGATCATACATCAGCTTACATCCTCATGAACTTAGATCATACATCATCTTATATCATCATGAACTTAGATCATACACCAGCTTATATCATCATGAACTTAGATCATACATCAGCCTAGATCATGCTTGAACTGAGATCATACGTCAGCTTAGATCATTCCTAAATTCCTAAACTTAATCATACATCAGCTTACATCATCATGAACTTAGATCATTCATTAACTTATATCATCAAGAACTTAGATCATTCATCAGTTTCGATCATACCCAAACTTAGATTATACATTAACTTATATCATCATAAACTTAGATCATATATCAACTTATGCCATTATGAACTTAGATCATTCATTAGCTTACATCATCATAAACACAGATCATACATCAGCTTATATCATCATGAACTTAGAGCAAACATCACCTTACATCATCATGAACTTAGATCATACATCAGCTTACATCATCATGAACTTAGATAACTCAATAGCTTATATCATTATGAACTTAGATCATTCATTAGCTTACATCATTGTGAATACAGATCATGCATCAGCTTACATCATCATGAACACAGATCATACATCAGCTTACATCATCATCAACTTAGAGCTTACATCAACTTAGATCATACATCAGCTTAGATCATCATGAACTTAGAGCATATATCAGCTTACATCATCATGAACTTAGATCATTCATTAGCTTACATCATCATGAACACAGATTATACATCAGTCTAGATCATACATCAGCTTAGATCATACATTAACTGAAATCATACCTGAACTGAGATCATACATCAGCATAGATCATTCCTTAACTTAATCATACATCAGCTTACATCATCATGAACATAGATCATTCATTCATTAGCTTATAAATTATATCATCATGAACTTAGATCATTCTTCAGCTTAGATCATACCTGAACTTAGATTATACATCAGCTTATATCATCATGAACTTAGATTATGGATCAGCTTACATCATCATGAACTTAGATCATACATCTGCTTTTATCATCATGAACTTAGAGCATATATCAACTTATATCATCACGAACTTAGATCATACATCAGCTTATTATCATCATGATCTTAGATCATACATCTGTTGACGTAACCCAACTTGGGATTGTGGCTATGTCATTGGTAGTGCACCACTGCGCCTAAGTTTGGTCATCCAATCCCTCTACGATGTCTTGCCATCAGCTGCCAACTTGGTCAAGTGGGGGGAAACCACCAACCCGTTCTGTCCCCTCTGTACAAAGGTTCAAATGGTTCAGACAGCGGAACACATATGTCAGAGATCTAATGATGTATAGACCCAACAGACTGAGCCAATAGGATAGGCATAGAAGACAGACAGTCAGTTGACAGGGACTGGCACGTGAGACAGGTATGATAGTGTTGGGACAGGTCACGACTGTTGACAAACACCGAGAGGTCAGGGACAGTTGGACCGCAACGCAGTACACACTCGAGACGAACGGACTAAGAGAGGTCCGACATGAAACACGTGGCCACAGGACACGTGGTAGGACAGACTGGACAAAGACGAGACAAACTGTGCAAGACTAGCGACGGAGACAGACATGTTTGAGAGAGGACTGAGTGAAACTGACATGGAAGACGAACGAAAGTTATTTACGAGCTACGAGTTGTGTAATTGCTAGAAGATGAGCTGTATAACTGTGAGACCAAGGGCGTGCTCTGATTGAGTGAGATAGAGATGAGCTGTGTGCCACGTGAACGTAATGGCTAGACTGTATGTTAGCATGAGGGTTTGTACATAGATTATTGAGTGTACATATTTGTGAAATATCATGTTTCCTGTACCGACACGATTGTGTTGCATTGGTGCTACATTCGTATAATGAGCTGTCTATATTATAATTGTGATGCTCTTGTTTAAAATTAAACGTTCCTGATCTGGGACGGACCAGGAGCCTCCCTCCGAGTAAGTTATTGTGTGAGAGATTATACATTACCTGTCATCGACCCATATGTGTGAGAAAGAGTAACAGTAAGTCTGTGACAACGTACTGTCCGCATGTAAGGTCGCCCTGACCCAAGGCCGATTTACGTGGCGGCACAACAAAGCCCTTACTGAGTTGGCAGCCATAGTGGATGTAGCCAGAATGAAGGCGAACAAAGAGGGGACCCGGTCGAGGCCAATGGAGATTTCCTTCGTCTGAGCTGGGCACAACAAAGGCAGAACTGACGCCTTGCCGCATGCAACCATTTTCGGCGGTGCGAGGAACTCCTTGTTTCTTAAGAGAGCTATCTTCTTCTTATCAATCAAGGGCTGCAGTGTATGGCTTTTTGCCGCAAACCAGTCCTGCCTCTTATGATCCACAGTGCCATAAACCCCTACTGCTGTTTTATAAAGAGTTTCCTTAAGTTACCCCACTTTTCACTTGCTGTACAATTTTCTGATGTATCAGTGAAAGCATCTTCAAGTTGCTGTTAGAACTCAAAGCACTTATCAGGATCTTGGGTGTTAATAATATTTATCCTGGGGCTAGATTTGTGTTTAGTCATGTAGATTCTCTTTGGTCTTAGTCTAACCCTAGTAACAACTAAAGAATGATCAGTATCACAATCAGCACTGTCGTAGTTAGTTAGTTAGTTAGTCGACAGATCATCCTCATTGCACATCGAACCATTCAGTCCATAAGTGCTCGGATCCCCTCCTCAGCAAATCCCGCAGCGTGTAGCGGCTAACGACGCCAGTTCTGTGTTGGTTTATCAATCTTCTTTGGCTTCCTGCGTAGTGTTCTTGTTTGGCCACCCCTCTTTTAATTTGCTGTTCTCGCAGTCTGGCCATGGTTGTAGATTCACAGTCATCACTTGGTTCACGCAAGAGTCTTACTTCTCGTAGAGCATTCAGAATGTCAGCCTGGTCCATGGCGCGTCCGCCCTCCACAGTAGCCTCACCTGCGAGCTTGTCAGCCCGCTCATTTCCTTGTACTCCCGCATGCCCTGGCACGAAGATGAAACTAATCTTTGTCAGCCGAGACCGCTCCAGAGGCAGCAACCATTCTCTTCGGATCGACCCCTCCTCTATCCTCTTGATCATGTTCATTGAGTCGCTAAGGAAACATGCCCTAGTGAATGTCTGTGTCTCGAGCCATGTTATTGCTTTACTTACTGCCATGACTTCCATAGTCAGGCTACTTGTGGTTTCAGTGAAAGCACCAGAGTCCTCCTTCACAATTCTCCCTCCGGCCCGAGCTGTAAAGGCCCATGAGCTTCTCACATGTCGGACGACCGACCCATCTGTGTAGATGACCGCATCACCGTCTAGCGAATTCTCGAAAATCAACGCTTGTACTTCAGCCTCCACAGCAGCCGGATTTTCTTGTCTGCATTTTCTATCTAGTTGGATGCAAACTGAAAAGGATGTGCAGAAATCTGTTGGCACTTGCACCCACTCCTCGCCAGGTTCTAAGTCCTCAAGTGAACACACCTGTTGAAGAATGTCTTCGGCTTGACCCATCCACGACCGTCCTCTTTTTAACCTGCTGCCCTTCACCTTCATAATTTCACTATGCAGTGGATGTTGTGTGTTTGCGTTAACTCTGAGGTAGGCGCGTGCCCTGCAAACTTGTATTCTCTCTTCAATGGTTGGAAAATCAAGAAGGTAGCGCATCGCCCTGCATGCTGTATCTCTTGTACATCCAAGAATAATGCGCATAGCTTCATTCTGTATCCTTTCCATCCTTTCTATCTGCTTACGGCTGAGAGTCAGGATTGCCATTGCATACTCCAAAACAGACATGACCAGCCCCTCGTACAGAAGACATAGATGGCGCTGCTCACAGTTTGCTGCCGCCATCACCCGCATCGCAGCCAAACCCCGCTTGGCCTTTGTTATCACCTGGTCTATGTGCTCATTATAAGCAAGGCTTCGATCAAACCGTATCCCCAGGTAATTCATTGCCTGCGTTCTTTCCACCGTCTCTGAACACAGCATTACAGTTGGTGTTGGAGTGTTGACAATATGATTATTCAACGAGAACCAAGTCACTGTTGCCTTTGTTGGGTTGACCATTGCCCCAGCTTCATCACACCAAGTACTTATGCGATTGAGTTCGGTTTGTAGTTCCACAGCAACCTGCTCTCTATCCTTACCCTGACGATACACTAAAACATCATCGGCATATGACAATGTCCTGCCAGGTCCAGTGATCTGCTCACTGGTGATTCTCACTGTGTAGGCGTTGAACAGTACCGGAGATAATGGTGATCCCTGTGGTAGGCCAGGATATATTGTTGTTGGTTCCGAAGTCCAACTGCCACATCTAAAAACTACTTTCCGTTGGAAGAGGGCTGCAGCGATCCAACTAAGGAGGAATGGACTTACTTTTAGTTCAAGAAGCTGAAGCATTAAAAAATCCAATGGTACTCTGTTGTATGCGTCCTCAAGATCAATCGCTGCAGCAAAGGTTTCAATGCCTGAGTGGAAACCTTCATAGACATCATGGGCAAAGACTGCTGCATTGGTCCAGGTTTCTCTTTTTGGACGGTACCCACCCAGGGTAGGTGGGAAAACACCTTGCCTCTCTAGCTGGCTTGATATTTTCCTGGCAATTACCTTCTCCAGCAGCTTGCCTATTGTATTCTGCATGGTTATAATTCGATATCCCTGAATTTTTTTGTGGTCTTTGTCAGGCTTCGGCAAGGGAATCAGATAGCTGTGTAACCACTCCTCCTTGATGCTAGCACTCTCTATACTGTTGTTGTACATGTCTGCTAGTTTCTCTAGCTCATTGTCGGTACACGTATTGATGTCGTCGTATCTTATGCCATCAGGCCCTGGAGTGCTGTTTTTTGATCGTCGAAGTACAGCCTTGATTTCTTTCACTGTCAATGTGTCTTCATCTGAAGTGTTCTGGGCCTTGCACCTGTCTGAGGTGACCTCCTTGGCTAGATTTCGGCCTCCCATGTCTGTCTGGTTGCTCTGCTCTAGATAGCGTTCAAGAGGGCTTTGCCCTTGTCCTCGTCAGTCCTCTGCCAGATGAGGTCAGCACCTTGGAAGTCAGAAATGCTCTTATTCTTGACTTACACCACTCATGCTTTTATGTAGTCGCCAGAACAATTTCAGTGACTTGTCTGTGCTTACTCTTTGAAA